>JAYEPQ010000019.1:24026539-24269039 GCA_036321105.1 Dracaena cambodiana
AAGCTATAGGAACTAGTTGGAGATCAATAGAATGGTTTCATAGCGAGATGAAACATATTTGATGGAGTTGCAAGTGTGCAAGAGGTTATTTAGCAAAATAAAAAGACCAAAGGGAACGGGTACCTTTTGAAGCTGGACTTTGAAGAGACACATGACATGATAGATTAGTAATGTTTATTGGAAGTGCTAAAGCTTCAAGTGTTTCTGAATAGATGGATCTCATGGATAACAATGTAGCTACAGTCAGTCAAAATACAAGTCTTTCTCCATGGGGAGCCAAGAAAAGATATTGCATATAGGTGAAGCGAGAGACAAAGCAACCCATTGTTCCCACTGTTATTTGTATTGGTAGCAGAGAGCCTCAACAATATGATCAAGAAAGCAGAGCATGAAGTATTACTATCAGGACTACCAGGCTTGGCCTGTATACATTCATTAAATTGCAGTATGCAGACGATACTCACTTATATGGAGAGAGAGAGAGAGGGGGGGGGGGGATTTTTGTGGAAGAGAACAAGGCCAGATACACGCAAGTATCATCTTGTTATGTAAGGACAAGTATGCAGACCAAAGAAAGAGGGGGCTTGGGAGTCATAGAATTGAGGTGATTCAATTTGGTCTGCTAAAAAAGTGGTAGCGGAGGATGGTAGTGGGCCCGTAGAGTACAATTATGAACCTGCTAAGCACAAAGTATGGGCCAAGAGGAGGTACGTGGTATGCAAGGTCTAGAAACTTAATAAGCATGTATGCTTTCTAGAATGAGATTTCAATTTCGAAGGATGTGCTTTGGTTAAGCATATCATTCAGAATGGGAGAGGGAAACAAGATATCATTTTGGTATGATCGATGGTGCTCAAAAATCCCTTTGAAAAGCCTTTACGCGACACTGTGCGAGTTTGCTCATGAGAAGGATGAGGTGGTAACTAAATACTCACTGAAACGGGTAGAACCTACCTAGTAACCAGGGTGTCAGAGAAGTGAGCTAGCTCAGAACTATTCTTAAGAAAGTGCACCTCTCTAATGACACTGAGAATAACCCAGATGGCGATGAGAGAAGAAAGACATGTTTTTCGTAAAATCGACATATCATCAACTTATTGATGAAGGGATTAGATCAAAATATGCTAATTTAGAACAGAGGACAAAATACCTACCAAAAGTAAAGATATTCTTGTGGCTAGTATCCAAGAAGGCAATACTAGCATGTCCAAAGCTGCAGGCCAAGGTATGGGAGCGTCCTAATATTTGCGTGTTGTGCAAAAACAGTGTGGAGTCTATAGACCACATTCTACTAGAATGAGAGTACACTAGCCTTCTTTGGTGGAAACACGGGTCCCTATTCAACTTGAGTTTTGACATGTTTTGTGATCAACGATGTATAGGGAAGGGCTCAAATTGATAAGGGTCCTCAGAGATATAAACTGATAATTATAGTGACATTATGTTTGCACATTTGGAGGGAATGGAATAACAAAATTTTTAGAAACACAGTTTACTCTATCAACACTTGCATGATTTTGATTATATTTGATATCATATTTTGGACAGGCTTACTCTCAGAATAGGAGCAATTGCAATTATCTAGAGATTCACTTGACATAGAGTAAAATAACAATATAGAGATCAGAGATGGGACGACATGTGAGATATAAAAGGTTATGCATGAGATGCTATGGAGAGGACATCTTAATACTAGCAGTCGTTTTGTACTATTTTGGCTACTTTGGCTATTTTTTTAGTTGTGCATTTTTGCTTGTACTGGATATTACGATTTGGTGGTTGATTTTAAAACCACTCACTATGTAGCAAGTAATGGAACACGATGGGCGTTATGCTTATTGTTAAAATTACAAAAATAATGATATTAGAGACTAGTTTGTGGCTCAAGGAGGAGCAAAACTAGCGCAAAGGCCATAGCGTCGGTGACTTCAGCTCTAGTGAAGTTAGGTCTAGTTTTCCACGAACAATGTGGATATTAGTAGTCATGGTGCAGAGATGATTGTTAGTTTAGACTAAAGTCATAATTGCTTATGAATATTTGGTGTCTGATGCCCATGGTTCTTGTAGATAATTGAGACTTACTTACTCACAACAAATGTGAAGATGGTTAAATATTCATATATAAGTAGAATACAGAAAGACTATTGATTTAAAGAGAAAGTTAAAACTACTATTTATTAACTTAAGTTTTTATGTTAGATCTTTCTTAGGTTTGAGTTTAAAGCCTATCATTCTCCCAAACAGGCCCAAAACTCTCTGTTCATTTTGAGATGATACTTTAGCTAGTGAGCTTTCAATATGATATATTCATCTTTATAACAAAATAATCATAAAACACGTTACACTCATAAAAATTTTTATTTATCTAGTTAATGCCTGAAATGTGAAAGCTCCATGTTTGTAACTCTCTTGACTACAAGCAAAGAATGTCTCTCAAAAAATCATCTTTCTGTTCTGCAGTTATTCAAAAGAAAAGAGAAAAAAAAAAAAAAAAAAAATGCAACTCTGATTGTGAGATTGATTTTCACACAAGCGAAGGATCACAAATGATGCCAGTAGGAAATCTTTTTTTCTGACGCAACCTTTGTGAACACGAAACATCCCACGATCAGCTAATTTCTAACCGTCCATTTCAGCTTTAGTTTCCATCTGGGACACGTCCACTCCATCCAAATGGTCAACACCAAAGTACTTAACCTTATTAACAGTGAGGGCTTTGTCTTAGGATTACTTAAATAAGTGATGTGATGTGCCTGAGAAAAAGGAAAGAAAACTAATCACATAGTTCCGATTTGCACGCCTCAGCCATGACGCATGGGGAGTTTCTAAAGGGGCACACCATTTTTCCTAGTAAACCCATTCTATAATTGAATCCGGACAAAAAAAAAAAAAAAACTAAGAATTGAGCTCACTGGGGAAATTGGTGTGCTTCCAAAAGAGCACACCACGTTTCCCAGTGAATCCACTAAATAGTTCTTTTTCGCTTGGGTTTTTACTTAGAAAGTGGGCTCAGTAAGGAAAATTAGTGTGCTCCTAAGAAAAACTCCCAAAGAAGCACACTTTTTTCATTAGTGAGCCCACTTTATAACTGTATAGACTCTAAAATTACACTATAAAGTGGGCTCATTGTGAAAATTAGTGTGCTCCTTTGGAACCCTCTAAACAAAACGATAAAGATGTGGGACCCACCACACTATTCCCTACTCATCAGAGTATTTGTAGTAAGCATAAGTGGGGAGTTTTGAAAGGAGCGCACCATTTTTCCTGGTGAGCCTACTTTATACTTTATACTGTTATTTTGGAAGCCCGACAATTATAAAGTGGACTCAATATGGAAAAAGGTGTGCTCATTTAGAAACTCCCGCATAAGTGCACTCAACTTCCAATTCAAACCCAAAGCAACCCCAAATGCTAGGATATTTTCTTTATAAAGATCTCAAACCACAGAAACCCCCCGCTGGCTCCCGACTCACTGACGACCGGGACCCACCGAAGTCCAACAACCTCCCACCACGTGTCGCCAATCAGCTAACCAATCCCTCCCTCTTTACGCCAATAAATTGGGATCAAATCACGCACAATCTGGTTCATCCAACCCTCACCCACTAACGCCGTTATGGACCGTCTTCTTCTCTCTCTCCTCCTCATATCTTCCATAGCACTTGCCGTCCACTCAGTTGACGGCCAGGAGGAGGACCCCCTGATCCGTCAGGTGGTCCCGGAGGCAGCCGATGATCTGGTGCTCAACGCGGAGGCGCACTTCGCACACTTCAAGCAAAAGTTTGGGAAGTCATATGCGACGGCGGAGGAGCATAGCTACAGGCTGGGGGTGTTCAAGGCGAACATGCGGCGGGCGAGGCAGCACCAGAAGCTGGACCCCACCGCCGTCCACGGCATCACCCAGTTCTCCGATCTCACGCGCAAAGAGTTCAAGAGGAACTTTTTGGGACTCAGAGCCAAGAGGCCTAGCTTGAAAGGGGCCCGCGAGGCGCCGATCCTGCCCACCAGCGATCTGCCGGAGAACTTCGATTGGAGGGAGAAGGGGGCTGTCACTGAGGTCAAGAATCAGGTGAGGGTTTTGGTATTTTGTGGAATTTTTAGGTTTTTTTATTTAAAAAAAAATCCGATTGTTTTGGTTGGATTTTGTGGATTAGGGTTCTTGTGGGTCTTGCTGGTCGTTCAGCACGTCGGGGGCGCTGGAAGGGGCCAACTTTTTGGCCACCGGGGAGCTGATAAGCCTCAGCGAGCAGCAGATGGTCGATTGTGACCATGAGGTTTGTGCAAGCTCACAGTTTAATATTTAGTTTCTTGTATTATTTGCTACACATCTTCTTGAATTAAAATTATTCATGTGATTTGGATTGGTTGAATTATTAGGGGGGCAACAGTTTTGAATAGTCAAAATTTTTTTTTAATAGTCTTCTGCGGAAATAGACATTAGGATTTGTTCTTTTTGCACAAAAAGTCATCTTCTTTAAAAAAAAAAAATGATATTTATTTGTTTGATGACTTTAGAATCTTCTGATTCATAGCTGATCAGGAGATATATATGTGATTTGGATTTAAGCATTACGTTAATAATTTTGAATGATTAAGTGTGTCTATATATATGTATAAGCTGAGTTGTAAATGATCAAGATATATGCTTAGTTGGGAAATGAATATTGCAACTTTGATTGTTGCATGATAACTCTGTTTAATTATATTATAAATCATTAGGTCTGCTCTCTCCTTTTTTGTCATTTGTTCTATTCCACTTCATAAATTGTAACTATCTTTGACAATAACCATTCCTAATGCAGTTTCGTTGATATTTTAATATTTTTCAGCATAGTTGTTATCTAAATTATCTTGTCTCTTTGTTTATACTTTGCTAATTGCCAAAAAACATACCTTGAACAATTTTACTTTAGTTTATGTAGTGATAATGGTTATGTTTGTGGGAAACTATGAAACATCTAGGTAATTAACAATTTTGAGCATGTATATGGTTTTATGCTTTTCAAGTTAGACATAAACAGGGGACACAATAAATCTTGTTCTCTAAATTAGTAGAAAATGCATAGGTTGTCTCGTGGAAAAGTTGATAGGTAGGACATTTTAGTACTTGTTAAAGCAGCCACCGGGTTTAATTTTTGTGAAGGTTTGTTAGGGATATGATTGGGCATCTATCAGTTATTTCTCTTTTATATGCATTTTTGATTGTTCATGGACCCATTGTGGATCTTGAGTACGCTTTGCTAAAGAAATTAAAGATGGGATGCTATCTGGAGGAAGTGAGATATGTTCTACATGTTATGGATATTTAAACAACATAGGCAGTAGCCAAGTGTGGGTGCAAGTTAATGGAGCTAATTAATCTTTTGTTTATCATAATTGGTTGTGAAAGTTAAACAAAATATGTTTTTTTTTTTTTGATGAAGGTAATCATGTAGAAGTTTGGATCAAGATGTGGGTCTTAATCTTGATTAAGAGAAAATTGAAAATTTGAAAGTAAAAAATCTGTTCTCTTTTTTCCAGGAGCAGGCATCTACAAAATCAAGTTGAGAGGTAAAAACAAAACGTGTAAAATTGCACATCCAAACAACTTTAGACAGTTAACAGAAGACCAACTGACCAAGGCTTGGTTAGTAACTTAGTATTAAGTTTATCGTCAGCATGGCTATTTGATGACTATTCTATTGTATTCTATCCGGTAGTGTCGTGGATATATTATGAATGCTTCAATAGCTGTTGAAACTTAGACACAATGTTTAAAATAGCAATAACGGTAACCTAACATATTGCCTCTGTTAGGTTATGCCGCATATAGCGTAACACATAATGTAGGTTATGCAGTTTCCTATTTATTTTATAAAGATAAATATTAAACTATATAAAGTAATTTAAATTGAAAAATAAATTTAAAAGTTTTAAAAAAATATAAAAATATTTAGTAATATAAAATCTATTCTAATTTTAAGTCAAGTTTTACAATAATTTTAACATTCATCTTCATAAATTATATTAAGTCTGCAACCATAATTTCAGTCATTATCTAAATAAGAAAATAAGATTAAATTTTTTTATTTCAATTCTAGTTATTATAATTATTGTAATTTATATTTTATAATGTTTAAGTTATCTTATTTGTCATTATTGATTTCAATTCAGGTAAAAATTTAATAAAATCAATAAATAAGAAATTATAGCAACCGAAGAGGAATTATAACAAGTGAACAAGGAAATGATTGCAAATTAACAAGTTAGTAATTCTACAAGCAATCAAACAAGCTAACAACAAGTAATCAAGTAAGAAAATTTCAGCAATTCGCTAATAATCAAAACAATAATTAAACATCAATGTAGAAATTACTTAAAAAATAATAGTAAATAACGAAATGTAACATAATTTAACGTAATGTTATATAAATAACTAAAATAATATAAAAAATATACTGTTATAATGCACCGAGTTATTTTCAATTGTTAGATAGTGCCGGGGCTCTCGTAGGTTTCATAATACAATATAATGGGTTTTATAACGCGTTATTTTTAACATTGCTTAGACATACATGTACATTAATTTTATGAATATTGAGATTGTCAATTATAACATTCCAGGCTCACCGTTCACTATTAATTTCAATGCATGTTTATTGAGGCAAAAACTCAATTAGTAAAACATGTATGCTTTATTTGCTTCTCTCGCTACAATTCACAATGCAATATAATTCTTGGTATCTGTTTCATTTTCTGGAAGTCTATATATCTTGCTGTGGTAGCTCTTGTAAATTCATCTTTCAGACACTTAGAGATTGATTGTGATGCGGCTTTAAAAATTGTTAGCATACATGGTTTCTGAACTTGACAATTTACAGTGGTGGTGATATAGTAAGTTTTAGTATATTATGAACTCATAGCTTCATTCCTTATTGATCTATTGGTACATGTTTTCAGTGTGATTCATCTGAACCTGATGCATGTGACCAAGGATGCAATGGTGGGTTGATGACAACTGCTTTTGAGTATCTACTAAAAGCTGGTGGTCTTGAGAGGGAGAAAGATTACCCTTATACTGGGAGAGACCGCGGCACCTGCAAATTCGACAGGTCTAAGATTGCTGCCAAAGTTTCCAACTTTAGTGTTGTCTCTATTAATGAAGATCAGATTGCTGCAAATCTTGTGAAGCACGGCCCTCTTGCGAGTAAGATGTCTTTTATGTGCTCTTTCCTAAAAAAGATGTCTATTCTATCCTCAAAGTGACATGTTCTCATCTAAATTCTCATTAGTTATAATGTAAGATCTACGGAATCAACTGTGAGGTTTCCATGGCACCCAAGGTTTAGATCATTTAGAAAATCTATATGAATATTTTACAGCCTTGCCAATTCAACCACAAGGTAGTTTAATGTTAAAATTAAGCTTTAATTGCATAATACTGATAAATAGAACTTAGTTAAGGGCCATCATGAACAAGGTAATTGTGGCTGAGTGTTGGTACCCCATAGACTTCCCAATGTTTTTCCATATTCTACTACTAGTAATATCACCAAGTTTCGAGTATTTTTCTTTAGTGCTTGAAGTGATTGATGATACCTGGTGTTACTTTGGGTGCAGTTGGTATCAATGCTGTATTCATGCAGACATACATCGGCGGTGTGTCATGCCCCTACATCTGCATGCATCGGTTGGATCATGGTGTGCTTCTTGTGGGTTACGGCTCTGCAGGATTTGCCCCAATCCGCTTCAAGGAAAAGCCCTACTGGATCATCAAGAACTCTTGGGGTGAGAGCTGGGGAGAGAATGGGTACTACAAGATCTGCAGGGGCCACAATGTCTGCGGTGTTGACTCCATGGTCTCAACAGTGGCTGCTGTACACATCAATCCTGAAGATAAGGTTTAAGCCCCTCTAGTGGAACCTACATGGTCTCAACAGTGGCTGCTGTACACATCAATCCTGAAGATAAGGTTTAAGCCCCTCTAGTGGAACCTAAGCGAGTTTGTGTATGAACTCTTGCTTATGTATTTCTGTTGCAGTAGTGGCGCTCAATCAAACGCTTTTAGCCTTTAATTTATACAAAACTCACATATGGTACTTTTACTGGAAACTTGCACTGCTACTATATGGTGATCTAGTTTGTAACATTATTCTGTGTTGAAATGCTTGCTGCGTGTTTATCTTCTGCCATGCCTCTGTATGTAAAAGGCAAGTGACTTGGATGTTTGTAGCTGCAGTCTGCGGCAAGTAATTCCGTTATTTATGCATTGGTCATCTTTAAGCAAGTGTATGATATTAATTGTGTTTTATGATGTTCTTGAATATTTATGGATTGTTACATTTTCGCTGGCTAAGCATAAATTGCTAGAGACCCTGAACTTTAGGGAGAGGGTTCATGGCAATTGCCAGGGCAACTATCTGCTTAGTTTCGTTGATTTCCTGTGTTATGAACGAGTTGCATTGTACAGATTATCAATAGGTGGCTTCTGATGCTGTATAGGCTCTTGAAGTGGCTCCATACTTTGGTAGCTCATCAGCTGACTCGACCGCATTGGTGCACCGACATGCACAGGCCTTATCCTGCTGCTTGTGCATCAAGAAGTTGTCTTCAGTTAGGTTATGCATTTCATCTGGATAAGATCGCCCCATGTTGAAAGTATAATAAGCCCCATGTTGAAAGTATAATAAGTTACACTTTCGTAAAAGGCAATGCTACTGGCATCTTTTTAGGGATAAGAATGGGTGGCTAAAATTCTTAGCCAATCCTATTTAAAATTTTAAATTAAAAATAAAATTTCCATTCTGTTAATTCAAAATGTTGAAGAAGATGAACTAAAAAATAGTCCTTGAACCTGCTCATTTTTATCCAAAAAATATGATCCTTGAACTTGTCCATTCTTATCTAGATCTTTCGGATGATTCTTTCATGTTTTTAGTTCCAACTAGGTACTAAAGATACTTATACGCAACAGGCTTGAATCTAGAAATTGGTCAACATGTTTTCCTCTTATGTCATCTGATTAAACATCTCATTAGAGCCCCCCACGCACCTAACACATTTTTCTTGGAGCATATGGTCCTCCCTTTGCCTCGAAATTTTATTTTCTGTCTATCCTAAAATAAGTTATTTTCTTATTAAGTGGATGGTTACCTGTTTTCAAGTGTGCTCTTATTTTTGTAACGAGCCTAAATTCATTCATGGTTTTTTAATTACTCTTGATGTAAAAAAATGTTGGCAGACAATTTCAAGCACCAAATAGAGGTAGGATTCAAGATAGGCTTGAACTAGGTTGATGCGATTGAAGCAAATGCCAAGATGAGAGATATCGGATGGATATCATATAGGGATGATAGAAAATATAGAAATAAGCAAAAAATTATGCAACAGCTAATGAGGTTCAGCCAAGATGGATCTCGGATCTATATTCTTGGACAAAGATTTGATTTCTTATATCGAGAAAGAATTATAAATTTTATAAATTACTCGAGATCTCTCCTCTCTCTCTTTTCACTCAAATCCTACAAGGAGTGTTATTTATCTCTATGTAGGCATTCATATTTGGAGATGCTTAAATTGTTTTTAATTGGGTCATGAACTCGAATACAAGATCTTCTTCTACAGTTAGCATGGTAAGGGTCTCATAGATGTTCGCAGCAGAAATTTACTTTTCTTCCATTGAATACAACTTAGATTACAACGAAAGTGAACAAGAAAAAGAACAAAAAAGAGGATTTATATATCTTTTACAATAAGACGTGGGATCTCGTAGCGATGAGATCTAACTAGTAGTTTCTTTTGACGATCTGACGTCGATGATCTTCTCTCTTGAAGATGACGGCGGCCGACTTGATCTTGATCTTCTCTGGTCTTCACGAATTCAAGGCTCTCACGCATAACTCGAATTCTCCAATATGCCAAAAAGATGATCCAAAAGATTGAAGATCTGATGATCTATTAAAGATTCATCTATTATTGATTGATGATCTCTAAAATCTTCTCAAAGAGGGTATTTATAGACTTTAGTGGTTATGAGAGTTTCCATAGGAATATGAATAAAGATTTTCATAGGAAAAGGAAAAGAAGATTTTGTATTCATCAAGGATTCTAATCAAATATTTAATATTGATTTAAATATCTTGATTTGGAATTATGATTGGACTCAATTTGGGTATTGGATAAGCCCAAATCTCAATCACAATCAATTAGGATTCTGATTGGACTCAATTTGGATATTGGATAAATTCAAATCTCAATCACAATCAATTGGACTTAATTTGGATATTGGATAAGCCCAAATCTCAATCACAATTAATTTAGGATTGATTATCTGCTAACGCGGAGCTAATCGCATCAAAACACGGAGCTAAGAAACCAGAACACGGAGCTATTGATTAGCTCCGCGTTTTACTCAAACGCGAGGCTAAAAATAGCCAAACTCGGAGCTACAGAGTTAGCTCCGCGTTCTGTGTAAAAAAATTCCTTTTTACTTAGAAATTTTCACTGCCAACAGAACACCCTCCAAAGTTTTCAAAATGGTTTAGAATTTAGCAAATTTTGAAATACTTTGGATATTCAATTTTGTGATCAGGTTAAGATCAAGAAATTCGATAGAGGTGCTTAATCGCACATGTCTGACATTTGGCGGAGACGTTTAATTGCACACGCCAAAATGATCGGATCAGGATCATCGATCTTTGGCAGCGGCGCCCAATCGCACATGCCTGATAATTTGGTGGAGACGATTCAAGTGCTCTTTCGCGTAACTTGAATTTGTATACGCCAAAATGATCGAGTCAGAATCATCAATTTCGGCAGAGGCGCATAATTGCACATGCCTAGTCCAAGTGCTCTCACGCGTAACTTGAACGGAGATGAGAATAATCCAAATCATACTGTCAGAGGTAAGAGCTTAACATGACAGGTCCACGGGATTTTTAGCAAGCCCCCAGCTACAAAAAAATTTATTTATAGCACTCAATTAGCCATCCTAATGACTAGCATGAGTAGCTGAAGTAACATGATATTTATTATCGTCAATATTTTCGGCACCCCCAGCCAAATCCGGCTACTAGCCAATGAGGATGACTTTGTCACAGCTGTGGTTCGGAGCATACCCAAGGGGCCAGCTTGTAAGTGCGAGCTGCCCGTGCTTGGTGTTGATATTGGCTTCCTTACTGGTACATGGATCGCTCTGGCAGGGAACTCATAGGTTCCTACTACTAAAGTTGCCATATTTGTAGAAACTTTTTTCTGTTCCTCTTTAAGTGTGAGAATCCCGGCTTCTATCAATACCTGAATTCGGTTCTTAAGAGGATAGCAATCCTTAGTTGGGTGCCCGACATTCCGATGGTACAGGCAATAGTTAGGGTCGTTGATTTTACCAGCGTCTTCCTATTTTTCATTTTTCGGAAGCTTCAACATGCCCTTTCTAAGGAGGAGATGGAATATAGTACCTGTCTGCTCCGTCTTGAATGTATAAGTTCTATCTTATCGGGACCTATTTTGATCTGCACCTCTCGGATTCTGAGGTTTTGCTTTTGGATCTGCAACTGTCGCCATCACAGCCTTCCCTTTATTTTTAGGATTCTGTAGATATGGCCTGTTATTTATAGAGTTTCTTGTGCTGCGAAATTCCTCAATTCGGCGAATTATATCTTCCGCCTGCTCTCCCTGCTTTAACAGGTCTTTCCAATTCTTAGACTCTACAACTCCCATTCTTATCAGCACGCCAGCCCTGAATTTATACTTACAGGTTTTCACTAGAGTTTCTTGGGTCATACCATGTCGACAATACACGGATTTTTCCCTAAAGCGTTCAATGAAACTCTTAACTGATTCTTCTTCTCCTTGTTTCGTCGCAAGGAGGGAATGAACCGATATTTCGGTATCATCCTCAAAGAAACGTGCCAAGAACTGTTTCTCGACATCATACCAAGTGTTTATGGTTCCCGGGGGCAGCTGCATAAACTATGTAAAAACAGACCCTCGCAAAGTACTTGCAAATATCTTGGTCATTACTGGGTCATTACCCATCAAATGCCCCGTTTGAGACAAGAAGTAGTAGATGTGCTGATTAGGGGATCCTTTCCGGTCATATGACTCCAACTTGAGCGATTTGTATTTTTCTGGATAAGGGGCGAAGTCCCACTCAAGCGGATATGAGCTTGAAACCCCCGATTTCTTTAACTCTTTCTTTTGCATTAACGCATCCAGTTGCTTCTGTAGGTTTTCTATCTTCTCTTCATGAAGATCATGAAAGGAATATTTATCATCCTCCTCATGCACCGAATAAGTCTTTTCTTCTTTATTATCTTCATTTGTCCTAGGTGGCGATTCCGAAGAAGTTTTAGCCTTATCGTCGGCTATCTTCTGGGATTTTCGACCACTTTTAGAAGCATTAGTTTGAGGTCATCAATGGCCTTTTGTTGACCTCGAATCATCTACTCTTGGGCTTCTATTCTCTGGTCAATGTCATCAGACCTGTCCACTGTGTGCAACGCTGATTTTCGTGGTCGGAAAAATGCTCAAGATTGTGGGGGAAGTTATAGCTGAATTGTCACTGCCATCATCATAAAAACTTTTGTAGTTTTCTTATAATTTCGAGGAGCGATAGCGCCTAATTTGAGCTGGGTGAAATGAGGAGATTCTTCATCGTCTGCATCTGACTCATATTCTTTCTCCACGATTTTTTTGCCTTTGCCGACCATATTCGAGATTACAGTTCTTCATTCCTTTTCTCGGGGAGTAGTTCTTGTCTTCTTAGCATGGTTTTTGTTCGTCTCGATTAATCGATCGAACACCGATACCCTGTTCTTGCTGCAACAATAATTATTCATCACTGCAGATACTGCCGTCATAAACTGCTTGCAATGACAAATAGGATCAGACTGAACTTGATTTATACTTTTTTTCTTCGTTAGGTATTCTCTGAGGTCAGTGGCCTTAGACACGGAGTTGTGGGGCCCACTCATCTGTTGAGAGGGTCCAGGGGCCCACTGGAGCTTCTTGGAACCATTGGTGTCAAGTTTTGGTTCAACAATGCGATGATCAACCCTAATTTTGTATTCAGGTTGATTTACGCAGAGCTGAGAAGTAGTTTCGCGTTTTGATACTAGCTTCACATTTTGATACGCGAGGCTGAATAATAGTTTCGCGTTTTGATACGCTAGCCTGGCATTTTACGCTGGCTTGGCGTTTCTGCAGAAGTTTAACTTCTGAAATATTAGCTTCGCGTGGAAGAAAATTTTTGCACGTTGACTTATTTTTGCGATTTACGCAAGTCATATCTTCGCGTTTAACGCGATTCTTGCGATTAACACAAGTCTGAAAATCATCTTTGCGATTTACGCGAAGGTAAGGAGTTTTGCGTTTAACGCAAGTTTCATTGGCTTCGCGATTTACGCTAAGCTCAATCTTAGCCTCGCATGGAGAATCACCTTCACACGCTGGTTTTAAAGAAAGTTTATCCTCGCGATTAACGCGAGTGTCAGGAATCTTGCGATTAACGCAAGTCTTACTGGCTTCGCGTTTATCGCTAAGCTCAGTCTTAACCTCGCGTGGAGAATCACCATCACATGCTGGCTTTAAAGAAATTTATCCTCACGATTAACGCGAGTGTTAGGAATCTTGCGATTAACGTAAGTCTTACTGGCTTCGCGTTTAGCGCTAAGCTCAGTCTTAGCCTTGCGTGGAGAATCACCATCACACGCTGGCTTTAAAGAAGTTTATCCTTGTGATTAACGCGAGTGTCAGGAATCTTGCGATTAATGCAAGTCTTACTGGCTTCGCATTTATCGCTAAACTCAGTCTTAGCCTCGCGTGGAGAATCACCATCACACGCTGTCTTTAAGAAATGTTTATCCTTACGATTAACGCGAGTGTCAGGAATCTTGCGATTAACGCAAGCCTTACTGGTTTTGCGTTTATCGCTAAGCTCAGTCTTGTCTCGCGTGGAGAATCACCATCACACGCTGGCTTTAAAGAAAGTTTATCCTCACGATTAATGTGAGCTTCTCTGGTTTTAAGCCCAGATAAAATAGCCTCGCGTGGAGAATCACACGCTGGCTTGTCCTTGTGATTCACGCAAGTTGCAGTTTCGCGTTTAACGCGATATTGACTGCTCTTGCGATTAACGCAAGCCAGTTTGCGAGGTAAGCTTGTAGTCTCGCGTTCTGCTACCTGATTAGCCTCGCGTTTAATGCGGGCTTTGAGAGCCTTTCGCCTAGCTCTCCGATTTCGGTTGCGGAGTTGGGCTCTGGTCAAACCAGTTTTCAAGCATTCTTCGGCAGTAGAGAGATCACCCCGTGCTAGGGTTTCCTGCCCACAAGACGACTCTATGGCCACGATCTCCAAGGGTCCCCATATATCGGTGGATCCCCGATTACCCGATTTACGGATATTGGAGTGCACGCGATGATAGTGCTGCGTTTCGGTCAGGTTACCTGACTCAGAGGAGAGATACTCCTCGTACTTCTACTGGTCGATCTCCACGACTAGCATGTTAACGTCGGATCTGATCCTATCGACGTTAGATTGCGCCACGATCTCTTCTTCGGTGAAAGAGATGTCTCCCACTGTGCTCGCGAGTTTGTTCGCAGCAGAAATTTGCTTTTCTTCCATTGAATACAACTTAGATTACAATAAAAGTGAAAAAGAAAAAGAATAAACGAGAGGATTTATATATTATCGCTCTCTTTTACAATAAGACGTGGGATCTCGTAGCGATGGGATATAACTAGTAGTTCCTTTTGACGATCTGACGTCGATGATCTGCTCTCTTGAAGATGACGGCGGCCGACTTGATCTTGATCTGCTCTAGTCTTCAGGAATTCAAGGCTCTCATGCGTAACTCGAATTCTCTAAGATACCAAAAAGATGATCCAAAAGATTGAAGATCTGATGATCTATTAAAGATTCATCTATTATTGATTGATGATTTCTAAAATCTCCTCAAAGAGGGTATTATAGACTTTAGTGGTTATGAGAGTTTCCATAGGAATAGAAATAAAGATTTCCATAGGAATAGGAAAAGAAGCTTTTGTATTCATCAAAGATTCTAAACAAATATTTAATATTGATTTAAATCTCTTGATTTAAAATTCTGATTGGACTCAATTTGGGTATTGGATAAGCCCAAATCTCAATCACAATCAATTTAGGATTCTAATTGGACTCAATTTGGATATTGGATAAGTCGAAATCTTAATCACAATCAATTTAGGATTCTAATTGGACTCAATTTGGGTATTGGATAAGCCCAAATTTCAATCATAATCAATTTAGGATTCTGATTATCTACTCACGCGGAGCTAATCGCATCAAAACGCGGAGCTAAGAAAGCAGAACGCGGAGCTATTGATTAGCTCCGCGTTTTACTCAAACGCGAGGCTAAAAATAGCCAAACGCGGAGCTACAGAGTTAGCTCCGCGTTCTGTGTGGAAAATTTCTTTTTACTTAGAAATTTTCACTGCCAACAATAGAACTCCATTTACTATTTTGGCATGGTATGGTTGGAGCTTTCATTTCAGTTGTCATTGCTAACTACAATTTTGACATGACACAAGGATGAGAGTTCCCCCAAGTACTTGGACAACGAAGATTGTGCCTATCGACCATTAGTTGGTCTCTAACTAACCTTAGAGTTTTTGGACGATCATCTGCAAGAGGAACTTGGTTTCGCAGTTGCCCACGTTTATAACGAATCCTACCTGGAATTTGAGTAGCTGAACGCCGATAACATATTCTTGTATGAATATGTAAAGATCTAATAGTAACAAGTCCACGAGTTCAAGATTTGTCTAGAAAGAAACTAAGCTATAGGTACAGTCAAACACTTCCAAATCTCCCATGATAACTGCGACAGAATCTCTCCTATCTGTCTATGTTGAAAGAAAAGATATTCAAGTTTTGCTAGAACTCCTTTTTCTTAAAGATCTTCATAAATAAATACTCTTTTACCTCTATCAGAGGGGGCAAATTCTAAATAATAAAAAGGGCGTCAACTTGATTTTGATTGTTTGTAATCTTTTTCTTATTAATATAGTACTCGCGGAATGAGGATCTATGTCGAGATCTCCCTTGAATAAATCTCGTTAGTTCTTTGTGTTCTCGCTTTCTATTTCTATTATTTCTCATCCTCTCTGGGTTTGTATTGAGTTCCATTTAAGCAATCTAGTCGAATAAAATTGCGTGAATATTTGGTGATTTATATGGAAATTGATTGAATATTCCTGATCAACCATATCGAATACACAGTCAAATGGCCAGTTACGTCAACAAGATTCTCCCCTAAGAAAAGATAGGTAATTACAAACTCGCCATACGAAGCTGAGAATCTGAATAGTCCTGCCACTCATGATGAACTCCATTAACTCGACCAGTGCATGGATGCTCTTACCCAAGTCCATATGAACACCTAAGCTACCTAAGCTAATGGGGAAGAAGTACTCATTCCCCCACGCATGAGTAGCCAAACGAATTCTCTGGGGCCCAAGGCGACCATGGAAACCATTGGCACTAAAAGGACCAACCTGCATTCCTAATCATCTAAGTGACTCGGAGACAATAGAGAAAGGGAGTCGAATCTTAGCCTTCCACAAAAGAGCTTGTGAAGATTCAGACTTTGAGTTCGAAAACTATGAACCCCTCTCCTGAGCCATACTTGAGAAGGAGTTCAAGTTCAAACTCCCGAATCTAGAGCAGAAGTACAATGGCATGCCATATCTACCCGATGACATTTTTAATTATTGCTGCGTAATGTAACTCCAAGATGCTATAGATGGTCTTTTATGCAGAGTCTTCTTTATGACTTTTGAGAAGGGAGTAAGGAGTTGGTACAGCAGGCTCCCTTCAAACTTCATCTACTATTTTCATTAGTTGCATCACGAGTTCATTTAATATTTCACTGCAAGCAAGATTAAGAAAAGGACTGGTTCATCCCATCTCGGAGTAGAGCAAGCTCTTGGTGAGTTGCTTCACAACTTCTTGAAGCATTTTAATGAGGAAAAGTTCTAGAAAGAGGAGTGCTCCTCCGATACAGTTCTCACTGCCACTATTAGTAGAGTGCTATACATTGGGTTCCGAAACTTAGTTGGAAAGCGGAAGCTCACATCACTGCTTGAGCTCCTTAAACGATTCGACAAGTATATCGGACTAGAGGAGTCAGACCTTGCTTTTAAGAGCAAGATTCCAAGAGGGTGGTGGAACCGGTAGATAAGAAGTCTAAAGAGTCAGATGGTGCCTTTCAAAGTGCTATGTCGGTGAATATACGTTGCTAAATCCACCTCAGGCCTAGATTATGAATCATATTCAGAAAAAAATTCTTTTCTCAACCATCACCGCCTATAAGAACGCCTTTGGATGAGAGAACTTCTCGATAGTTCTAAGAATATTATGAGGACATTGGGCATAATACCGAAGAGTGCCACCAGCTCTAGAAGGATATTAAGAACTTCATCTGATAAGATTAATTTAAGAACTTTATCAATAAAGAGAAAATAAATAGACAGTCAGTTAGATCTCCCCAAAATTCCTAGTCGACGGGACAATCAGGCTGATCCAACTAGGTGGGAAAATTAAACTATACATTGTGACATTGCTAAAGAAGAAAGCTACTAGAAACTCGATAATGTGCCCAATAAAGTACTCCGTCTTATGGCCCAAGAGTATATGACATCATGCCCATCTAGTTCCTTGGCTTTACACCTAATAGATACTTGACCCTTTAAATAAAATGCTCGCTTTGTTCCAATAGTATATTGCTCCTGTGTGATGTTCTAGTTGGTGAAAGCCCTTGTATATGATGAATATCTATTTACCCTGTGAATACCCACTTACTTAGTAAAAACTTATTTAGTCGGCAAAAATCCACCTACTCGGTGAAAGTCCTAGTATATTGTCTACCTACTTAGTGAAAGCTCTAGTATATAATGAATGTCCATCGGCTCGTCGAAATTCCTTATATACGGTAAACGCCCACTTGGCGAAAGCCCACTAATTCGGCTCTGTATGCGACGAATGCTCACTTATTTAGCGAAATATCCACTTAGTTTGTCAAAAACATCAATTCGGCGAAAACTTATGTCACAAGCTCACTAGTCGTAGAAACGAAGGACCACTAGACAAGCCTTACAAACCAAATGGGGCTCAAGTAGCTAGTGTTTACCAACGAGCTCGAAACTTGCCTAGACCAGAGGCTAAGCTTGGGGGGCTCTCCACTTGTATGAAACTATACAAATTGCACAATTGATTTTTATGTCAAATCACAAAGAAATCATAAATAAAATATGCGGAAGCGTACCTGAATTCATATCAAAATATCACGTTGTAGAGCCATAATATTGGCCTTCCAGATCTACATGTTTTCCTAAGAGAACCCTTTTAAATTTTCTCTCTGGTTGCTCTTTGTCGATTGGATACAGAAAAGAATCAAAATTACGTGTGATCTGGGGATCATAACTGCCTTTTTATAGACAAATCTGTCTATTGGTATTTCTAATTTAGCCCATCATAAAATCAGAAATTACCCATTAGGTTTCTACACATAAAAAACCCACACCCTATTAGATACATTAAAACCCAATTCAATTAGATCACTTTTAATTGGGTCCAACCATATTAGACAGTTTACAATACATGATTATTTCATATATATGGGCTAATGTTGGATAATAATCCAACAATCTCCGACTTGGACCATATATGTAACTTTATAATCATGTTTTGCATAATTACCGAATGAGCTCAATTTTACTGTCATTTCCGAAATGTATCTGTAACCAATCCGGTCCATCAATCATACTAACATAGGATCAAAGCGGCTTTTGTTACAGTAATCGTAACTCAACCCATCAATGGTCACGTATATCAATAAACTGAATGATATGGATCATAATGTCGATGTGTAGCATGGAAATTTCATGTAATGTGATCTTAACATGCCTATTTCCAATTGGTCCTCCCTTAAACTTTATTGAGATCAAACAACATAATAATTTAGAGTGTGAATAAAATAAAATCTTATTTCTGCAGAAAATAACCTTAATACCATAAACTGAAATAACTGAAATATGTCTATATCATAAGAGCATCTGATAATACAAACTCCCACTAAAACTATCATCAATAGACATGACACCTATACAAGTAGTAAGCTCATGAAATACTTTAGGTGGCAGTCCCTTAGTAAGCGGATCCATAATCATGGAGTTTGTTCCTATATGCTCTATAGACAACTATCCACTCTGAACTCTTTCTTTCACAACCAGGAACTTAATGTCTATATGCTTCGACTTTGTCGAGCTCCTATTATTGTTGGAATATAGAATTGCTGACTTATTGTCACAAAATAACTTGAGTAGTATATCAATAGAGTCTACTATGCGCAGTCCCATGAAAAAATTTCGCAGCCATATCCCGTGATTTGATGCCTCATAACACGCTATAAACTCAGCTGCTATACTAGAAGAGGCTATAAGAGACTGTTTAGCACTCTTCCAAGAGACAGCTCCTCCAGCTAGAAGATAGATATAACCCGATATGGATTTCATACTATCTTGATATCCAGCAAAATCAGAGTTAGTATACCTAATGATCTCAATCTGATCTGACCTCCGATACGTGAGCATGTAATCTTTTGCTCTCTGTAAGTATCGCAAAACCCTTTTGGCTGCTTTCCAATGGTCTGCTCCTGGATTGCTTAAATACTTGCCCAACATCCCAATAACGTACGCGATATCTGGACGCGAACAAACATGAGCATACATCAGACTCCCCACTGCTGAGGCATAGGGAATCTTCTGCATTTCTTTTTCCTCAAAATCATTCTTAGGGCACCGATTGAGACAAACCTGTCTCCCTTAGCCATAGGGGTATCACCTGATTTACAATTTTGCATACCATATCTTTTAAGAACCTTTTCGATATAGCTCTTTTGTGATAATCCAAGAATGCATCGAGAGCGATCTCGGTATATCTGAATCCCTAATACAAAAGAGACGTCACCAAGATCCTTCATCTCAAAATGCTTAGCTAGAAATCTCTTGGTTTCGTGCAATATGCCTATATCGTTGCTAGCAAGCAAAATGTCATCAACATATAATACTAAGAAAATATGTTTACTCCCACAGAACTTATGGTATACACAGTCATCTACCAACTTCACCTCAAAACTGAATGAGATGATCACTTGATAAAACTTGAAATACCATTGTCAAGATACTTGAGCCCATAAATGGATTTTTTAAGTTTGCAAACCATAAGCTTTGAGTCTCCCGATACAAAGTTTTCTGGCTGGACTATATATATTGTCTCTTCAATGTCACCATTGAGAAACGCTGTTTTGACATCCATTTGACATAACTCAAAGTTGAAATGAGCCACCAATACTATTATAATCCTGAAAGAGTCCTTTGAAGAAACCGGAGAAAATGTCTCTTTATAGTTGATACTTTCTTTCTGCGTAAAGCCATTTGCCACAAGACGAGCTTTATACCTTTCTACATTGCCTTTCGAATCCTTTTTTATCTTAAATATCCATTTGCAACCAATAGGTTTCGCTCCTTCTGGTAATGGGATAAGATCCCATACGTCATTGTCCTTCATGGATTTTATCTCCTTATTCATAGCATCCATCCACTTTTGAGAGTTAGAACTTTCAATGGCTTGATGGAAGTTGATCGGGTCATCTTCCATCACTCCAACGTCTTTCTCATATTCTTGGAGAAATACAGTGTAATCATCTGGCAATGCACTTCTCCTCTCTTAAGTGGATCTCCTTAATGGCATAGGTTTTTGAGGTACCAGTGTTTATTCTTCTGGAACAATCTCTTGAACGGGAGGTTGTTTGACATTGTCTTGATCTATTGTGTTTTGAACAAGGTCAGGAATGAAATCCTGATCAATGCCAATAACACTTGTGGGAATATCAACACATTTCTCTTCAAAGACAAAGTCCCTGCCTGTATCTCCTCCCTCAAACTCGACATCCTCAAAGAACCGGGCATTTTCCGTCTCGAAAATTGACCTAGTCGTGGGATCATAAAACTTGTACTCCCTGGATCTTTCAGAATATCCAACAAAGTAGTAACTAACAGTTCTTGAGTCCAGTTTTCTTTCATTTGGCCTATAAGGCCTTGCCTCAGCTGGACATCCCCAAACGTGCAAGTGCTTAAGACTAGGCTTCTTACCTGTCCATAGCTCATAAGGGGTTTTGACAGTCGCTTTAGTTGGAACTCTGTTAAGGATATATACTGCAGTCTTAAGTGCTTCTCCCCAGAGTGATTTAGGTAAGGTAGAATGACTAATCATACTCCTCACCATGTCCTTAAGCGTTCTGTTTCGTCTTTCAGCAATACCATTCATAGTGGGCGAACCCGGTATAGTATATTGTGGGACGATACCACATTCCTCTAGGAATTTAGCAAAAGGTCCTAGACGTTATTCACCTGAACTCTCATATCTGCCATAGTATTCACCATAATGGTCAGACCTGACGCTTTTGATCATTTTGCTGAGTTGGTTCTCAATTTCAGCCTTATAATTTTTGAACACTTCCAGCGACTGTACATTTTCATGAATGAGATATAGATAGCCATATCTAGAGAAATCATCGATAAACGAGATAAAGTATTGTTGACCATTTCACGCAACAGTAGGAAATTGCCCACAAATATCCGTATGAATAAGTTCTACGATGTCCAGAGTCCTGTTGGCTTCAAATATGCTTTTGTTGGTTTGTTTTCCCTTTATGCAATTAACACAAATATCAAAGTCTGTGAAATCTAAGGGATCAAGAATTTCGTCTGATACAAGTCTCCCAATTCTTCGTCTGGAGATGTGACATAATCTCTTGTGCCATAACGCAGTCGAATTCTCATTGGTTAATTTTCTCTTTACACCTCGAGTACTTAAATGCAGAGATTTATTAAATGAAGCTATTGTGTTAATTGAATATAGATTATCGTAACTTGATAAAGAACCAGATCCAACCAAATTTGAATCATGAAACAAACTAAATTTTCCATTTCCAAATGAACAAGAAAAACCAAATTTGTCTAAAGTAGAAACATAAATCAAATTCCGTCTAAAAGACGGTACAATAAATGTCTCATCAAGATCCAAATAAAACCCAGTTTTTAACAATAATCTAAACTTTCCAATTGTCTCAACTTGAACCTTCTTGCCATCACCCACATAGATATATCTTTCAACATCATTTGGTTTTCGGCAACTCAGGCAACCCTGCATAGACACACTGATGTGAGTAGTTGCACCAGAATCTATCCACCATGTGTGTACAGGTACCGAAATTTAATTAATCTCAGAACAAACCAGATTAAGAAGCATACCTTTTTTAGCACGCCAAGCGTGATAGTTACTGCAATACTTCAACTCCACAGAAGAAACAACAAGTACCTTCCGATTGAATCGGTTTCTTTTGTTGTTTCTTCTGAGGTGCTGTATCTGCAGCTTCCTTATTTTTTTTCCTCTTTTATTTTTTTCTTGCCCTTAGAGGATGAGGCTAAGTGAGCACTCTCTGTCTTTTCCAGCTTCAGCCTATTCTCCTCTTGAACACAGTGTGAGATGAGCTCATTCAGAGACCAAGTCTCTTTCTGACAATTGTAACTCACCTTAAACTGGTTGAACTGAGTGGGGAGGGATATCAGAACCAGATGTACTAACAAGTCCTCAGAGAGTTTAAGTTTAAGTGCTTTCAGTTTTGAAACCAGATGAGACATCTCCATAATGTACTCCCTAATATTGCCTTTACCTTTATACCTCATTGAAATAAGATTTGTCAAGAGCGTACCAATTTTAGCCGTTTTGTTCTTGACAAATCTCTTTTCAATATCCGCAAGAAACTCCTTAGCTATAGCAATCTTTTCAGATATTGTGCCCCTGAATGCTTTTGGAATGACTTTCTTTATGATCATTAGACACATGCGATTTGACTTCTCCCACCTCTCAATGTCTCTCTTTTGTTCAGAAGAACTTTCAACAGTGAGAGGTGTAGGAGGAAGAGGTCTTAACGCAAGATCGAGATCCATGACTCCGAAAACAATTAAAAGATTCTCTTGCCATGACTTGAAGTTAGAGCCATTTAGTATAGGAATTGAATTGATGTTGGCACTAATATTGGCAGGATTTTGCATAGCTGAATCCAGAGAACAATGAACAAAAATAACAAGCTCGCATTAATTCATTAGCCAAATAATAATAATAATTTCAAATAAATGTAAACCCTATCTCAAGATATCGAAAATCCATTAATATTTTATCTTTGGACAACAATATTAACTTCTTAGTGATATTTTAGTGTAGTAATCAAATACTGATGATAAATAACATATCAAACAATAAATCTTCCTTTGGGCCGAGTTATTGTTCACATGTAAACCAAATAATCACCACGCATTTATTACTACAGGTACACATGCAATTCTATTAAATATTAACCTTCCTTTGGGCCGATTAATATTCATATAAGTTACATGCACACAACTTTTTATATTTCAAGATAAAATCAATTTCAACAAGAGTGATCACTTTGGTGATATGTTGCTTCAATTAATCTATCTCAAAATATATATCCAAAATACAAATATTTAAAATTAAAATTATACCGATCGATTCTTAAAAATTGTCAAAAATTGACCTTAAAAGAAAATTCTTTTAAAAAAAATATGTGTATACATATTTTTTAAAAACAAGCCCAAATCCAAAATAAAACCTCAATAGCCTTTAATTTTTTTATGAACAGTAATCGGATGAACAGTAATGGGGTGAATAGTAATCCAATGAACAGTAATCGGGTGAACAGTAAACCATTTTTTTAAACAGTTACGGATGAACAATAATCCTATGAACAGTAATCGGGTGAACAGTAATCCGATGAACAGTAATCGGTAAACAGTAATCCGTTTTTTAACAGAAATCGGATGAACAATAATAGGGTAAAACAGTAATCGGGTGAACAGTAATCCGATTATTTAAAAACCATAAATGGCGTGAACAGTAATCGGGTGAACAGTAATTCGATGAATAGTAATCCAATTTTTTTTTTTAATTCAACATAAAGTTGGCTCTGATACCACTTGTAAGAAACCATACAAAATTGCACAATAGATCTTTATATCAAATCACAAAGAAATCATAAATAAAATATGAGGAAGCGTACCTGAATCCATATCAAAAGATCACGTTGTAGAGCCGTGCGATTGACCTTCCAGATCTACACGTTTTTCTAAGAGAACCCTTTTAAATTTTCTATCTGGTTTCTCTCTGTCGATGGGATACATAAAAGAATCAAAATCACGTGTGATCTGGGGACCATAATTGCCTTTTATAGACAAATCTGTCTATTGGTATTTCTAATTTAGCACATCATAAAATCAGAAATTACCCATTAGGTTTCTACACATAAAAGGCCCACACCCTATTAGATACATTAAAACCAGACTCAATTAGATCACTTTTAATTGGGTCCAACCATACTAGACAGTTTACAATACATGATTATTTCATATATATGGGCCAATATTGGATAATGATCCAACACTCCACTCACAATGAAGCTACAAGATAAACTTGACAGGCTCAAGACAGAGAGTCCAACAAACAAACAATTCGGTCCTAAGCTATTTTTATTACTTTGGTAAAAGCTTAACAAGTACTTAACGAATACTCTATGGGTGTCCAAGTCGATTTTTGGTGCGCTTAGCTTCTTTGGTCTATGGTCCCGACTTAGGCAAACATTTGGTGAATATCCAACTTGGATTCACGCCAAGCTCAACTCTGCACTACAATAATGCTCGATTCTATGCTCCCGACTTATTCTGGCCTTACATTTGCCAAGTATTCAGCGAATGCCTAACCAATTTAACAGTTTGGCCCTATGTCTACTAAAGGCGACTTGTGAGTTTCCAACAGAATTACAGTAAATATATGCAAGCAAAAGCTAAAAAATATGACTATTTATTGCGCAAGTAAAAGTTCATATCTATTGAATAAAAATTATTACAAAGTTGGGAAGGACAATTTAGACTCAAACACATTACAATTTAAAATCGTGTACAGTTGCTCCAATTTAAACGAGAAAACTGGACTTCCACTTCCTTAGTCATATGAAACTTGTTTTCTGCATCGAGTATGGTCTTCTGGCCGAAGTGGACTGACACACATGTAAAGACTGAGCTCCCCGAGAAGGAGTCATTTCACACCTCGCATCCCTTCTTAACCACATCTCACAACACTTTCAAAATATAATTTATACATTAATTATCATAACCATGACCATTATGTTCTCCAAACTAAAATCCCAAATAAAAGAAAATTCAATCTTGACCCAATTGCCGCCACATAAAGAGAAAAAAAAGGCTCCAAAAGGTGAAAAAGAGATGAGGAGAGCGTTGGTGACATGTGAAATCTATAAATAACCATGGAGAGGTGGTGATATTGAAATCTCTAGAGCGAGTGGTGGCGGTGGCGGTAGTATTCATCTTTGCTTCTAATATTTATTGCACCAGGCTCTCCAAGTCTCAACCCCCCCTTAACAATTTACGTGACCCAAAAAAAAAAAAAAAAATCAAAATTGAAAAAATAAATAATTAAACTCCTCATCACTATCTCATCTCAATCTCAACCTCTACTTATCTCTGCATCCATTCATTGACTCTCGCTTCTCTCTCTCTCTCTCTCTCTCTCTCTCTCTCTCTCTTGTCCTCTTCTTCTTCAAACAAAATTACACCAGTACTGCACTAAAACCCTAGGTAGCCGAATTTGTCCATATACAATGGACAAAGAAGTAGAAGACAACTACAACTCAGTATGCAACGTAAACAATACTAGTGCTTCTCCTTTTCTCTATGTATATTTAGCCTAGCCTCTGTCATCATCATCTTCTTCTTGCAGGGCAATCACTCTCGTTTCGTCTCCCTCGACTTCGCTCACCAGAACCAAGAGGGCGGTGGTGGATCGGAGACCAGCATCGAGATGGTGGACTACATGCTCAGCAGCCACCCCCCTCCGCCGCCGCAGCACCAGCTCAGCTTCGCGGACGTCATGCAGTTTGCAGACTTCGGCCCCAAGCTCGCCCTCAACCAGTCGAAAAGCGCTACTCCGAGTGAGGAGGAGAGCTTCTTCTTAAAGTTCCAGGATTGCCCTTCTTCCTCCATGGCGCCGCCGCTGCAGCTGCAGGCGCTGGAGGATGGGGAGGGGGAGGAGGAGGTGGGCCAGTTCTCGGAGAATGTTTCGTCGACGGTGCAGCAGCAGATGGGGTTTGGTGGTGGCGGCGGGGATGGGCAGGTTAGTAAGGTGGAGGTGAAAAGCAGGAGGAAGAGGGCGAGGTCGGTGAAGACGAGCGAGGAGGTGGAGAGCCAGCGCATGACACATATCGCCGTGGAGAGGAACCGGCGGCGGCAGATGAACGAGCATCTTAGGGTGCTCAGGTCTCTCATGCCCGGCTCTTACGTGCAAAGGGTACGTAAGTTGTTATTTTTGTAAGGGTTTGGTTTTTTTTTTTTTCCCCTCCCCTAATAAACGGTGGGTAAATCCCCGCAAAATTCAATTTTTGTATATTTTCTTTTATTAAATTTTCGGAGAAAGCATGTATAGCTCTACATATTACAAAAATATATATCTTAGAAAATTACATGATAGATAACCTTCATGCCAACATCAAAACCCTTAAATTTTATGTTCTTTTTTATCACAATAAACCAAAGAAAGCTAATCTTCAATTGCATAGTACTTTGTATTAATAAATTTTTTTAATAAAAAAGTCTAAATTCGAATTCCAAGAACAATATTTACGCTTATTTTCTTCACTGAATACTTTCATTTTTTGGAAAAAAATTCTGAGAAAGAAAATATCATGCTGTTTTAGCTTTATCACATTTAAATAGTGACAAAGAGAAAACGAATAACATTACAGTAGAGAATCCATATTCTGGAGAAAATATTTTTTAACATAAATTTTTTGTGAAGGGAGATCAAGCTTCAATAATTGGAGGAGCCATTGAATTCGTGCGAGAACTAGAACAACTCCTGCAATGCCTAGAATCCCAAAAACGCCGCCGCCTCTTCGGAGGGAGTGAGCCGCCACGAAACTCCGTCGACACACCGCCAATGCTGCCCATCCGGCAGTCTCCGCAGCAGCCATTCTTCCCTCCCCTCCCCCTCCCCTGCGGCAACGACAACATGAGAATTCTCGAGCTCGATCCCAGTGGAGGCGGCCTACGCGAGGACATGGCCGAGAACAAGTCCTGCCTGGCTGATATCGAGGTCAGGGTGCTTGGATACGATGCCATGATCAAGATCTTGTCGAGGAGGCGGCCCGGGCAGCTCATCAAGATCATTGCGGCGCTTGAGGACTTGCAGTTCAACATATTGCATACTAATATTACCACTATTGAGCAGACGGTTCTCTACTCTTTCAATGTCAAGGTAAACTTGTAAAAATAAATAAATAAAAATAAAATATCATGTGATATAATTTGTGTGTTTTTTTTAACAGATTATGGGCGAAACAAGTTGCACAGCAGAAGACATTGCGAATTCAGTTCAACAGATACTCAGCTTCATCGAGACAAGTACGATCTAATTTATTTAGATAAGATATAATTCTTACAGTGAGGTTGAAATTATAATTTTATTGCATTGCTTGTAATTTTATGGATCGAGATCTCTTGAGAGAACCAAGAACATATGGGTGGAAATTATGGAGAGTCAACGATGGAACGTATCTATGTATGTACATGTTTTGTTGCCTTGCGTTGACCTGTCATAACTTAAGATCTGTTGTTATCAAGGGACGGGGGCCCAATGGGTTTGACCTTAATGTGCAAGTATCGAGCGATGCTAGGCGCGAGCGCTACCAAAGTTTTCATTTTGTCTCTGTATCCCAATCATGGTATGGTGTTTTTCTTGGGCCAGCTTTGCTAGCTGGCCTGTACAAATAATTTGATGCTCGATGATTATATATTGCTATCTTCTGAGTTCTGAGCAATGTGAGGATGGGAACCCTCAGAACTTAAGTGGTGCATTGTTACTTTATGCTGTGTAGAAAGGAAACTTTGTTTGTTTTCGGTGGAAACTTACGTTGGCGATCAGCATGTATAGTATGCTTATCATATGGTTTACATTCCAGCTAATGAAGTTATTCTCTAATAACAAGTAATTTGGTTGTTCGATAGAAATGAGTGGAAAAGAATCATACATATGTGACCAACCCGACATGATTCTTTTTTGTGGTTTATGTATTCTACACAAATATTTAGGATAAAAGATTTAGTTGCTATTGTTATAGATTTAGGGACAGACCCAACCACCCAAATCAGCGAGCAAAGTTATTAGGGATCGAGCCATCCTGAGGTTGTAAGTGGCAAAGGGTCACTGTCGTGGGTGCAAGAGCGGAGCTCTCGACCTAAAAAGTATTTTCATATTTTAGTTCTACAACTCGTGCAAATACTAATATAGATGCTTCTGTTTAATAACTCATATTTTTGTTCTAAATTTATTTTTCTTACTGATAATTTTTTATGCAATCCAAGAACATGTCATGTCAGATGAGCACGCTATTTTTTGATTACCAAAAAGCAAAGCTGGTGCATGCACACGCATTCTGCTTGTAGGGGTCTAGATTTCAAAAGAAATCAACACCTAGTGGCTAAGTTTTGTTATTGCTTTTTGGAGTTTAGAATAAAATGAAAAATATTTGACTACTAATCAATCTTCATTATAAGAGAATTTATATTCTTTTCTTCTAATCAATCTTCATTATTAATTAGATTTAACTACTTCTATCTTTTTGTTAGAAATAAACAGATCTCTCTCTTATCTATTTGTTACTAATAAATAAAACCCAAATATGTGACTATAATATATTAAACTGATATCTCTTCTGTCTATTTGTTATTAACAAACAAATCCCAACTATATTACTATTATCTAATCCCAATTATGTAATCCTCATTGATTTGTTTGTTATTCCCTTTAGTTACACCCTGTAATATATACATAAATTAGTTTTTGATGGCTCTTTTCAATATTTGGTTTTCAACTTGGTATTAGAATACTCATGACTTCTCTCACCATTGCCACCACGAACTGATAAGTCCTCCAACCCTCTTTCTCTCCATTCCTCAGATAATCTAATGACCATTTTTGTTTCTACTTCTCTTATGGGAGACAACTATTCCACATGGTGCCGTGCCATGACAATGGCCTTATCTGCCAAGAACAAAGTTGATTTTTGTTGATGGTTCATTACCTCATCCTCCGGCTGATGATCCACTTCTTAGCATATGGGACTGTGTTAATTGAAATATGACCATTTCAGTTCTCCATATCAATTCTATCAATATTGTTTGACAGATCTTCATAACTGTTTTTCTCTCTCAAACGGTCCATATATCTTCAACTTAGAGTATTCCATTGCCATTCTCAAGTAGAATATCAATTGAGTTGCAAATAATCAAAAATTAAAAATTTGGAGACGACGGATTTGTAAAATTGACGATTTAAAGGGTGCAACCTTGAATTTTTTTAGATATCAGAGGATGTTAGGTTAAATTTTTTTTTTTTTTTCTCGTAAAGCGGCTGACCATTCAGGTGTATGTGGTTCCAACCCGGATTAAGTCCAGTTTGTATGTTGTAATTGATCGCCAAAACAAAGTTACTTTGAACATCCATAGAGATACATTTTACTGCAAGAATCGTACGGCGAAGAAGTAGAGATCCCATTCACGCAGCGATGGAGTAATTTTCTTGGACTTGTATATGAATTAGAACTCTAACATCCAATCGTCCCAATTTAACATGTTCAGTCAATTTTGTATTGTCCAATTTTTATTCTATTTGCACCCGTAAAATAAATTAGTTATGATAAATAAATGTGTGTAAGTTGTATCATGTAGCATGTCAACGCGGCAAATATAAGCAACTTGTTCACCTTTACGATTATGTCAGAGAAAAACAATATTCAAGAGTGGTGATTGCAATACTATTCAATAACAAGTTGTGTCGTCTTGAAAGATAAGGGGGAATTTCTAGATGCGTCCCAGCTTTTTCTTAGTGAGCTTTATAATGACTAAATAATTACAAGTTTGTTACAATTTTTTTTGGAAAAAAAAAAAACCATCAATCCTTTCTTCTCTAGCCGGCGCTACTGTCATCACTGCCGCAACGGCAACAGTAGACGACAGTTGCTGCTGTTGCCGCTACTATTGCAGCGGCAGCAGGAGGAGTAGGCCTGGTTATTGGGCCGTGCGGCCCGTTGGGCATGCCCTCGGGTGAGCCGAGACGTGCCGGGCACGGCGCGGCCCGGCACGTTTTTTTTTTTTTTTTTTAAAATAGCCGTTGGGCTTAATTTGGGGGTTTTTTGCAAATTTTTTTGCAAATAGCCCCCAACGGCTATTTTTATAGCCGTTGGGGGTTTCTTGCAATTTTAAATTGCAGATTTTTTCCCTCAACGGTCAAAATAACCATTAGGAGGGTTTTTGTAATTTTTTTGCAAATTAAAACCTTACTTTCTCTATAAATACCTCATTATCTCCTCTATTACCATTCATCATTCTTATACAACCAAATTCATTCTAAAAAATCTTCTAAAATCTTTAATTCTCAAGAAGTCTCAAGCAAGTTTCAATCAAGTGATCAAGAAGTCTCAAGCAAGCAAGTCTCCCAAACAAGATCTATGTAAGTTTTCTCATTGAAGCAAGATTTTCTTCGCTTTTTCAGCTTTCAGCTTCATATCTCTAACTAGATATTTCACTCACTCTCTCTCTCTCTCGGTTAAAATGTATTTATAATTTAAGGTTTTTTGTTCTGTTTTTTTGAGAACTTTAATTTGTTTTTTTGGATTTTATTAAAATGGATCCACACTCGTCTGGCACTTCTTACTCTCAAGCCATGGGTTTTTTTTTCTCCCTTTTTAACTGATGAAAAACATCAAAATCTATGTCAACCCTTAGAACAATCTCCTCAAGTATCATTTTCTATATCTAAGGAAGAACCAACTGATACAACTATACCCAAAACACAAACTATCACATCTACTAGGGCTACTAGATCGGACATATGGAAACATTTTGAAAAAATAATAGAAAATAGTGTTAGAAAAGCTAAGTGTAAATATTGTCAAAAAATTTATTCGTTTCCTTTAGGTAGCGGAACGGGTCATCTTAAAAGACACCTAAAAAAACTCACCCACCAAATGTACCACATCAAATACAAATAAGCACATTTAGTTGATCGTTAGGTATACGTAAATATGATCCAATTAAAACAAGAGAAAATTTAGCAAGATTTATAATACATGACGAACAACCTTATACTTTTTCGGAAAATCGCAAATTTGAAAGATTTTGTAAATCAACATTTACTGACGAATATAAAAAAGTCATATGTTCAATATCTACATCCGACATGTTCAAACTATATAAAGAGCAGAGAGACACTTTAATAGTTATTTTTACTTCTTTAATTTTTAGAGTTGCTATAACTGCAGATTGTTGGGAAGCTAAAAATATAACTAATTATTTATGCGTAACGGCACACTATATAGATCAAGATTGGTGCATACAAAAAAGAATAATAGGGTTTAGCGTATTTGAATTTCCTTACAATGCACATAATTTATCACAATCCCTTCTAAGTGTTTTTTTACCTTTTGGAATAGAAAAAAAATATTTACCATTTCTTTGGATAATACTTCTGAAAATACGACTGCAATTAGAATTCTTAAAAATATTACAAAACCAATTCTAGATGGAAAAATATTCCACGTTAGGTGTATTTGCCACATACTAAACTTATACGTTCAAGATGGATTAAAAATAGTAAATGATTCACTAATGAAACTTAGGTATACATTACTTTATATTAAAGATAGTGGGCCAAGAAGACAAGCATTTAAACAAATATGTAAAAATCTGAAAATATCACCTAGAATTATACCTATAGATGTTAGAACAAGATGGAATTCTACATATAAAATATTAAATATAGCTATTCAGTATAAAAATATAATAAATACTTTTAATGAAATGGAGTCACCAATGTATAGTTTAGATAATAATGAATGACACCAGTTGAATTGCATTTCTAAGTTTTTAGGCAAATTTGAAAATGCAACTAGAGCACTGTCAGGAACTTATTACCTAACTACACACATTGCATTATTTTATCTACCCGAAATTAGTTCGGTTTTTAATGAATGTAGAAATCACCCTCTATTGGAAATTAAATTTAATAAATATTTTAAAGATTTTTCATACTTATTATATTTTGCAACTGTTGTGGATCCCCGTTGCAAGTTAGATGGACTTGAAATATTAATAGATTTATTTTATACAAATATGTCTTATGAAAATAATGTGAGGGATTTAGTTAATGATATTAAAACATGTTTAGATATTATGTATAAAACATATGAAGATATGTATGGTATGCCAGCACAAACTACAAAAGAATCATCTACTAGGGAAATTCGTAATCAATAATATTATCTGTATTTCACCGAAAAAAGGTAAGACAAACTAGTAAATATTTTAATAAATTACATTATTATTTAGAGAGAGCTAACTATGAAGATAACGCATCCCCTGAAAATTATGAATCCTTTAATATTTTGGCATGGTGGAAATCACAGGAAAAAATATATCCCGTACTTTTCAACATGGCCCGTGATCTACTAACTCCTCCGGTGTCTACTGTAGCATCAGAGTCTGCTTTTAGCGCATGTGGTAGAGTGCTCACGGAGTTGAGAACCTCAATGACGTCGGACACATTGGAGATGTGTGTCTACTTGAAGAATTGGTACGACGCAGAAGATAGGGAATAAGACTTAACTAATGAAGTTGTACTAGAGACCTTACGCTTACCAGAAGAAAATGAAGTATGATTAAAAGTATTTAAATTTGTAAGGATTTTCATGTATTTTCAATTTTTTTTTTGTAATTTTTAACTCATAAATCTCTTAAAAAAGATACTAAGAACAAGTTGAGGGTGACGGTTATGATCCTCTCCCCTCTTTTCGGGCTTTGTATAATTTCTAAAGAGATTTATAGAGCAATTATATGAATGTAATGAGATTAAATATAATATAATATTTTTTTTATTGTTATTACTTCTTTTTAAATCTAGTTAACTGAAGCTAAGTACCCTCTTTAATTTTTTTTCAATTTTTTAATTAACATGGGCCGACACGGGCTCTGCACGGGCTCGCCGTGCCGTGCCGGCGGGCCGAGCCCGGGCCTAAGCCGGGGCAAACATGCCGTGCCGGCGGCACGGCACGCCCGTGCCGGGCACGGGCCGTGCCCGGGGCGTGCCGGGCACAGCCCGATAAGCACCCTTAAGCAGGAGACACCTGCAGCGGCAAAAAGATGCGGCTGTTGCCATTGCTGTCGTTATTGTCGCTGCCACTGTCGTCGTTGCCGCTGTCGTTGCTGTCGCCGCCGTTGATGCTGCTGCCACCGCTGCTGCTGCTAAGCGAGGAGAGAAGATGGGCAATTCCGAAAAAAAATATGAGGCTCACTAAGAAAAACTGGACAAGTTTTAAACTTCTCTGGGGTTCGCTAAGAAATTAAATATTGGACTCACTAAGAAAAACTGAATAAGTTTTAAATTTATCTAGGGTTCACTAAGAAATTGGGGCTTACTAGGAAAAGTATGGGGCACATCTAGCAACTCTCAAGATAAGGAGTTTATCCTAAAGTCTGTATAAAAGAAGACAAAGAAGAATAATAAGGGGATAGCCCACGTGAACTACAAACTTGTACATAGTTTTCTTGATAATTTGCAATTTACTACATAGCTTCTAGTTTAGTTTTATTTTTAATGCACTTAAAACTGTGGAACCTGATGCCATACCTACCAGCGGTAAGTGAATTTCTCTGCTCGATACTTGTGATATCACAAGCAATAAGGATCTTCGGGTGGGTCTTTTTGGTTCAGGGAGACAAAGTGGATCTTTCTAGAAGTATCGATCTTTTGGGTTGAAGTCTGATTGGCGGACTTTTGCCTCTTTAGATATGACTAGATGTAATTTTGTGATTAGAGATGCCAAGGGAAATTCTATTTACATACTGCAATTTACTTTTGACGTTCTGAGTATTTTTTACACCAAACTTCAATTTAGAAATGTCACCAATTTACTCTATGCACTCAAATTTTTTTCCAAGTTTAACTTGCCTCCTTCTCTATATTTCCTTATGTCATCCGATCCTAAATTTTTCGAGTCGGATATTAATTCCCAAGTTAAAAATATATTGGTCGGGTTTTAATACCCAACTAAAGAATCGCTTGGTCGGGTATTAAAATCCAACCAGCAGCCGACGTCTCCCTCAAAAAAGAATCATAAGTAATAATAAATTATAAATAAATACACATAAAAAACTAAGAATAAATTTAAATTGTACCTTAGATTTGTTCTTCGACACCAATTGCATGTTAGAATTTTCCATTTGAATAAAAAAAAAACTCAAACTGAAACTTCAAACCCTAATTTTACTTGTTACAGTAAATTCGAAGAATTTAAAATTTCTCCATATCTTTTTAGGAACATGAATTTAAAAAATTTAAGAGATTAAGAAATCAAATCAATGGGTCTATGGAGATGTATTTTTTTTAAATTAAATTCCACTAAAAAATATTTTTAAAGGTTCTAGAGAAAAAACAGAGGAGGAGGATAATGCGTTGTAGTTTTAAATTTTAAAAAATTTTAATTTGTGATTTAAAAGGGTAATTTAGTTAAAAAAATAAATAGTAGACTTGTAATTATTTACAAGTTTTAAAACCGTACGTTAAGAATAAATTTCCATGTGTAAATAGAATTTCCCCAACATATAGGACTTTATTCGACTATATTCAGATTCAAATTCAAAATTTTCCGAATATAGTGAAGTAGATTTTGTTACGAACTCAACGGGGATATGATATTATATTCTATGTTTACTTTTTGTTTGATTTGTAACAAATCCGAAAATTAATGAAAATATGAAAAACTATTTCATTTATGTAATGGATTCGATTTCAATTTTGCACCCACGTTGTAAAAAGGGTTTTGACAAGTTTCGCTAGTTTTTGCGGTTTCGTTTTCGGTTTTGGTTTCGATTTACTTATCCGTAAGTATATAGATTGGGTATCATAATCATAAAATAATTGATTAATGAAACTTCATTAAGGATCATGTTTATTGGTGATATATTCATATACTGTACAAATTGTAGCATATTATACTATAAATTTGTGCACAAACACTTATAATTATGAAATTGCCCTTCTCGTATTGCCTTCCTATCCGTTTATGTAGAAATCCATATCATATTCATTTTTGTTTTTACGCAATACGATAATAATTTTCATATTCCTTAACGATTTGGATCCGAATGAAAACAAATATGAATATGAATACATAGTTATTCACTTTGTATCCTGCTCCATTTGCACCGCAAATATGGGTGCATATTTATCCACATAGTTTATATTGTGAACTCCGAATATTTGTTAATATTTATGTTGGCAAAGCTCCAAGTAGTGCTGGTTACTGGGCCAGGCGGCCCGTTGGGCACGTGCCCGGCACGGCTTGGGCGAGCCGAGCCGTGCCCAGCACGACCCAGCACCTCGGCGTGACCGAGCCGAGCCGTGCTGGGCACATGCCCGGCACGGCCCAGCACCTCGGCGTGACCGAGCCGAGGCCGGCCATGCCGGTGGCACGGCGACGGCCCGGCACGGGTTATATATTTTTTTTAAAAAAAAAATAGCCGTTAGGCTTAATTTGGGGGGATTTTTGCAAATTTTTATTTGCAAAGAGCCTCCCAACGGCTATTTTTATAGTCGTTGGGGGGTTTCTTACAATTTTAAATTGCAGATTTTTCCCCCCAACGGTCAAAATAGCCGTTGGGGGGGGGGGGTTTTGTAAATTTTTTTTTGCAAATTAAAACCTTTCTTTCTCTATAAATATCTTATTATCTCCTCTATTACCATTCATCATTTTTATACAACCAAATTCATTCTAAAAAATCTTCTAAAATCTTTGAAAAAATAATAGAAAATAGTGTTAGGAAAGCTAAGCGTAAATATTGTCAAAAAATTTATTCGTTTCCTTTAGGTAGCGGAACGGGTCATCTTAAAAGACACATAGAAAAAACTCACCCACCAAATATACCACGTCAAACACAAATAAGCACATTTGGTGGATCATTAGGTATACATAAATATAATCCAATTAAAACAAGAGAATATTTAGCAAGATTTATAATACACGACGAACAACCATTTACTTTTTCGGAAAATCGCAAATTTGAAAGATTTTGTAAATCAACATTTACTAACGAATATAAAAAAAGTCTCACGTTCAACATCTACATGCGACATGTTCAAACTATATAAAGAGCAGATTGACACTTTAATAACTATTTTTACTTCTTTAATTTTTAGAGTTGCTATAACTGCAGATTGTTGGGAAGCTAAAAATATGACTAATTATTTATGCTTAACGGCACACTATATAGATCAAGATTGGTGCATACAAAAAAGAATAATAGGGTTTAGGGTATTTGAATTTCCTCACAATATGTATAATTTATCACAATCCCTTCTAAGTGTTTTTTCAGCTTTTGGAACAGAAAAAAAAATATTTACCATTTCTTTGGATAATGCTTATGAAAATACGGCCGCAATTAGAATTCTTAAAAATATTACAAAACCAATTCTAGATGGAAAATTATTCCACGGTAGGTGTATTTGCCACATACTAAACTTATGCGTTCAAGATGGATTAAAAATAGTAAATGATTCACTAATGAAACTTAGGTATACATTACTTTTTATTAAAGATAGTGGGCCAAGAAGACAAGTATTTAAACAAATACGTAGAATCTGAAAATATCACATAGAATTGTACCTATAGATGTTAGAACAAGATGAAATTCTACATATAAAAAATTAAACATAACTATTCAGTATAAAAATGTAATAAATACTTTTAATGAAATGTAGTCACCAATATATAGTTTAGATAATAATGAATGGTACCAGTTGCATTGCATTTCTAAGTTTTTAGACAAATTTGAAAATGTAACTAGAGTACTGTTAGGAACTTATTACCCAACACACACATTGCATTATATTATCTAACCGAAATTAGTTCGGTTTTTAATGAATGTAGAAATCACCCTATACTTGAAATTATTATTCAACCTATGGAAATTAAATTTAATAAATATTTTAAAGATTTTTCATACTTATTATATTTTGCAACTGTTGTGGATCCCCGTTGCAAGTTAGATGGATTTGAAATATTAATAGATTTATTTTATATAAATATGTCCTATGAAAATAATGTGAGGGATTTAGTTAATGATATTAAAACATGTTTAGATATTATGTATAAAATATATGAAGATATGTATGGTGTGCCAACACAAACTACAAAAGAACCATCTACTAGGGAAATTCGTAATCCAATAATATCATCTGTATTTCACAGAAAAAAGGTAAGACAAACTAGTAAATATTTTAATAAATTACATTATTATTTAGAGAGAGCTAACTATGAAGATAATGCATCACCTGAAAATTATGAATCCTTTGATATTTTGGCATGGTGAAATCACAGGAAAAAACATATCCCGTGTTTTCCAACATAGCCCGTGATCTACTAACTCCTCCGGTGTCTACTATAGTATTGGAGTCTGTTTTTAGTGCAGGTGGTAGAGTGCTCACGGAGTTGAGAACCTCAATGGCGTCGGATACATTGGAGATGTGTATCTGCTTGAAGGATTGGTACGACGCAGAAGATAGGGAACAAGACTTGACTATTGAAGTTGTACTAGAGACTTTAGACTTACCAGAAGAAAATGAAGAATGATTAAAAGTATTTAAATTTGTAAGGATTTTCATGTATTTTCAATTTTTTTTTTTTAATTTTTAACTCATAAATCTCTTAGAAAAAATACTAAGAACAAGTTGAGAGTGACGGGTAGGGTTCTCTCCCCTCTCTTCAGGCTTTGTATAACTTCTAAAGAGATTTATAGAGTAATTATATGAATGTAATGAGATTAAATATAATATAATATTTTTTTTATTGTTATTACTTTTTGTTAAATCTAGTTAAATGAAACTAAGTATCCTCTTAAAAAATTTTTTTTGGTTTTTTAAATAACATGGATCGGCACGGGCACGTGCCGTGCTGGTGGGCCGAGCCCGGCCTATGCCCGGGCAAACGTGCCGTGCTCGGGCCGGGCCGGGCACGGCCCGATAAGCACCCCTAGCTCCAAGAGAGAGAGAGAGCAGACTTTCACATTGCAACACCTTTGCGTCCCAATCATCTTTTTGTTCCATTCTATTAGTGTTTGGTCTCTACATGAACCAACACTCCACCTCGCATCAATTTCTTGCCAAACATGCTATAGGAACCATGCAGACATGAAATATTATAGACAGGGATGGTAATGAATACATTTACGTGCCATTTGTTGATACTACCTATACAAAATTTTGAATGAAAAAAATAAAAATTTATTTTTAATTTAAAATTTTGTGTATGACGGATTAAAAATTGACCCAAGAATATATCCATTACCATCCCTAATTACAGCTGCTTTCAGTATCATATTTTCAATTGTGCACTATCAAATTGGATATCGTTCGATGCATCTTAAAATTTCATTTCAACTATATCAATTTCATCCAATCTTTTACGGAGTTTTAATTAGAGTGCTCGCTGTGTAAAAATTTCATACGTAGCCCGGTATTACTCCAGCAAGAGAACTGTTAGATTTGGCTCACATGGTAGATTTTTCAAGAGAGAAATTTGGCAAAAAGTTACTGATCCTATGAAAACCCTTCTATTGAATATTTTCCTCTGCATATGGCAGATGAGGGGTAAGAGAAGCAAAATCATTAGAATCGTTTTCCAAGTCAAGCAAATGAGAGAATTCTACTAAAATGTTAAGTTTGCTATTAAAGCCTTGCGGATCAATTCCACTAACATGATATATTATCTTCACTACATGAAATTGCACGATTTTATGATCATGGGGGGTTTTCTCTAATCCTGTCACATATCCAGCCACACAATCTCTTCCAATGATAAGTTTGCTATTAAAAGAATATGTGAGAAAAATAATCTCATCCCTCATTATTCTCTTATGAAGGTCACCCAATTTACATTATTAGTACATTGAAGCATGTACTCTGACTATCCACAAAAAATTCAAAATCTACAAAATTCTTGGAAATGAAAATTGCAAAAGTTAACACAATTTTAACATAACCGTCTAGAGTATTATATGATTATTGGACCTTTGATTTCCAATTCGGGTTAATATGAACAAATTGATCCCTTAATATTACATACATAATTAATCTTAGTATTTTCGAGAAAGAATGTGCAAATAACATCTCAAAATCAATATCAATATCCAGAATTATACTCTAAATAAAATTTTCTGCCAACTCATAATGTTCATATCGATCTATTATGCACCTCTACTTTTAATATTCGGTGGACCTCTGTCCTAATTCTGCCAAGTTTTTTTTTTCTGTTACGGATCTGCTATCCAGAATTATACTCTAAATAAAATTTTCTGCCAACTCATAATGTTCATATCAATCTATTATGCACCTCTACTTTTAACATTCGGTGGACCTCTGTCCTAATTCTGCCAAGTTTTTTTTTTCTGTTACGGATCTGCTATCAGAAAGTCAATGCATAATCTCGACTTTTCCAACTCTCAGAAGTTAGAAGAGGCAAGGAACTCATGGAGTGTGACGCGGTGATTCCAACTTTGGCCGTGCCACCATCTTGCCAATAAAACTCAGACACCCACAAAAATATCACTGGCTATCCAACAAAATTTATTGAAGTCCTAGGAGTCTTCACACATGAAACAAAGCTCTTATTGCTGAAATGGCAACTTAAGACGAAAGCAGTCCTTAGTGACAACACCCTAGCATCTCTCCTCCAAGGGCTCATAACCAACCTCTCTCTTGTTATCTCCATCAAAACTTAGCTATAAGTAATCTTCAATATTGACCATCTTAGCCTCTTCCCCCATATTTTCACTTGTGCTCCTCTCTTTTGAGTAGGCATAGGTTTTATGGCAATCGCAGCAAGTGCAAGATCAGATGAAAGTGTGCTCAAGTTAGTCCACCCGGGCGGGTACGTTGAGATCCATCGCAGCCCGGTCCTGGCTTCCAAGATCATGGAGGAGAACCCACGGCACTTTGTCACGCGCCCGGACGTGTTCAAGTTCCCCTGGATCGTTGTTCGGCCAGAATCCGTACTGATGCCTGGGAAGGTGTTCTATATAGTCCCTTGCCGCACTCTGTACCGCTTGGTTCGTGACGGTCGATCTTTGGTGAGTGCTAGATCAGCACCTCAACGAGCTGGGACGATGGCGAGTGTGGGGATCTTAGATGAGAGAAGCAAGACTGCCGGAGCAAAGTCTTGCCTGAAGAAACAATCATGTGGTGAATCAAAGGATTCTCGTGGCCGACGTGTGGCATTTGCCCTACCAGCTGACCGTGTGGCGGTCTGATCTGGTTACGGCCAGGAATTTGATTCTTGGCGCTGAAACGTGGATGACGAAGGTGATGAGACTAATGTAAGATGCGGATCAGAAATTGTGTACATCATGTGTCCGTCATTGTAAACTCCTTGTTGCTTGTTCAGTATGTTTGCACCTTCGTTCTGTATGCGTGTGCGTGTGCGTTTGTGTCGGTGCGCTGTGTGGTGTGTGAGCATGTGCGTTGTGTTGTGGAGAGTCCTAGAACTGATGATGACCAGTTTTGTACGTGGTATCAGGAATCAATCGTGGTGTTCAGTATTGTTATCACGAGCAAATGAATTATTGTGACAATTGCAATGAAGCTTACAGTAAGTTATGAAGGCAATATATAGGTTGGTGGCCAGTATTTAGAATGTTTATGCAAGCTATGCAAATACTTCGTATCGAAACATTGAAAGGGAACCGTCAAGCTGAAGTTCACCACATATTTAGTGTCTATGAAGTCATACTAATTATAACCAACCCAATCATAAACTTCCTTTAATTACCCAGGACACGAATCTGTGGTCGAGAGACTGACCCCCTCCTGCTTCCCCATCCAATCATCATACCTAGAGACCCTTTGTGCTCGAGATCAAAGCATCGAACTGAAAGAGTCCGGAGGGTCTAACCATGGTAGGCCTATTATTCCACTCATGCCAGTATCAATCAATAGTCCGACAAAATCCGCCTATTTTAGAGTTTCTTTCGGTTTCCATCGTAATTGATAATAGTAGTCATGCAACAAACAATAACTTGCTAGACTTTCTGTAGATGTAAATGAAAAGTACTCTTAGATCCTAGTACATCAAGGGTTTTGTTAATTACCTTCAACCAGCTGGTTTTAATTTCTCCTATATCTGATCATCATTCCTTATTCCTCCCTTTTCAACTGATTCTGCTACATTCCTGAGTTGTGTCTCCTGCAAACCAAATATGTGTCATCTCAGATAAAAATAATGTGCTATTTCATCTAAAATATATTTTAGGGTTATTGTAACAACTACCTATTTTGGATTTTGTTATTTAGAATGATAGAGTGATTGATAATGATATCAACTATAGAATACAAGCTGGCTGATTGAAATTGAGGAGTGTAACGAGAGTTTTATGTCACCGTAACATTTTGTTAAGACTAAACGAAAAATTATAAAGAAACGTCATTCACAGAAAATAAGTGTAATAGAAATACGCATGCTTCACTGGATATGTGGCAACACTAGGAGAGATAAAATGAGAAATAAATATATTTACACTAACATATGCGAGAAAACTGTTTACGATAATTTAGTCATGTGCAATATAGACCTACAAATGCATCAGTTTGACGAGAGGAGCTTATCAATATAGGATAAGTTAAAAGAGTAAAGGGAAAACCGAAGAAAATATAGAGAGATGTGCTACGAAAAGATATGGATTTTAGAGATTTAAATGAGGAGATATTGCTTGATAGGAATGAATGGAGAATGATAATCAACGTGATCGATCCGACGTGATTCTCTTTTGGTTCATATAGCCTACCCCAAGTACTTAGGATAAAAGGCTTAGTTGTTGTTGTTGTTGTTGTAGTATTGTAACAACTACCCATGTACTACTCGGGATCATTAATTCCCGTTAAATTAAAAAAAAAAAAAAAATAGGCAAAGAGAAAGTGCAACTAAAAAATAGCAAAGTTGTTGCTGTTAAATCCCTATTACGGCGTCTCTGTGCAATTTTTTTTTTATTTTTTATAAAGAGATATTACTGATACACCACCAAAAATACATGGATAGTTTATGTAAAACCAATGCACACTTACTATATAAACTCAATCTTTTGGCTGCCATGCAAGTGATGTAAAAGTGTCAATCATGCAACCATATCGAAGATATCAGTGTGTTACTTCGAAATCTTGATTACATAACTATTACAAGTTTGGTGAAAAGGAGGGGGAAAACATGAGTATTCCGTAGTTCAGAGAAGAAGGATATGAAAGCTTTTGTTCTGATGAATAAAAAAACCCGTACCTAATGCGCGAACCCGCTGGATTTGTACTTCCATTTTCTCGAGTCCATTCATGTAACCAAATGAATTCCTGGCACGAGCCCTGCATCACTATTCTCCAAGGTGACAGATCTCAACTGCAAAGTTTTGGATATGGCTAGTTAATGCACACTGAGATATACAATGAGAATCAGAAACACCAGATTGGTCTGCAGAAACTACTGATATTTACAGAACTCAGCATTCTCACACTGATTCTTCATACGACGTCCCAAAGTAAACAAAACCACACAACCTTGACTTCCATTTGAACAGTAAGTTAAACATAGTTCATTCTCTTTTAAGATTTAATATCTCCTTTTTGTGATGGTGAGATCGATCCTAGGAATGGACTGCGGCTAAAAAAGTTCAACCTTCCAATCTTCCTCGAAATAGAATAAATGAGCTTCTGAGAGCTGGACTTTTCCAAGTCCCTTTTCATGCAGGCATGTCCTTTCTCAAGATCATTGAGTCTTACTCGCATCCGAGCCAGCTCAAGCTTCAGTTCTCGGTTCTCTCTCCTCAAGGATGCGTAGTTGTCTCGAGGGGACAAAGCTGCACTGAGTGCACCACTGCTGATATGTCTTGACTGACATGTTGCTGTTTTCTGATTGATGTCATCATCTGCATAGGATGAGGATAAAGCATCTCGGAGTCTCAACTGTTCGATATATAGGACCTGGACAATTGCCTGAAGGGGTAGACGCTCATTCTGTGCAGCGTGAGCACTGGCCTCCTCTGAGAGCTTTTGGAAATCGATAAGTTTGCATAGTCTTCTCTTCTCCAAATCTGACAATCCCTGATGTGCCTGTAAAATGGCATGGTAATAATCAGCAAGAGATCAAAAGATAGACTAACATTGTCAAGTCGTCTACTGACTGAGTAAACTCAGAGAATGGGGGTACGAGAGGGGGTATGCAGGTTGAAGTGTGGTATGGAGTGGCCGATGCAGGGACATTCCGCAGTTGAGGTGTAACAGTGTCCTTTTATTTTTTTTCCTTCATTCTACAACAATTGATGTATCATGCATCAAATTCTCCTCTTAGACATAAAAAAAGGGGTTTTTACATATTGGTCCCTTACATTTTTAAAAAATTAGACTTTAGTTCTTGAAAATCTTCATATTTTGATTTTAGCCTCCCAAATCTTTTAAGTTACTTCACTTTAGTCCCCCAAGGTAATTTTTGGTCCGAATTTCCCATTATATCCCTAAAAGGGCGGAAAATATCAGTTATTTCCCTTCCTTCCCTCTTCCTCTTCTCTTCCTCTTCTTATTAGGTTCCACTCTCCATTGGATATAGGGTTAGGAAAAGAAAAGAAAGAATGAAGAGAGAAATTAACAGAGAAGGAAGAGAGAGAGAGGAGAAGAATAGAGAGGGGAACCCAATAAGTACAGAAAGAGAAAAGGAAGAGGAAAGAAAGGGAAATAACTGTTATTTCCCTCCCATCCAGGGGTATAATGGAAAATTTGGGCCAAAAATCACCCAGAGGGGCTAAAGTGAAGTAATTTAAAGGATTTGGGGATTAAAATCAAAATATAAAGATTTCGGGGAGTAAAGTCTAATTTTTAAAAATTTAAGAGACCGATATGTAACCCCCCCCCCCCCCCCCCCCCCCAAAAAAAAAAAAAGTAAAAAAAAAAAAAAAAAAGAGCAGAACAAATTCTAATTCAATTTTTTCTAAACAGTCTAAAATATTGTTTCCACTTTTCAACTAGGAAAATAATTGGAAATTGTAAATATATCCCAAAATAATTATAACGACTTACTAATTTCACCTACTTGAAAACAATCTTTCGGGCTTCAGAGAGAGACAAACTGGAAAATCATTTTATTTTATTTTTCTCTATTTTTCTGCTAAGTGTGTTTTGTGGATTAAACTAAAATTAGGAACTACATAACAACAAGCCATTTAAACTTGAATGACTTGAAACAAAACATGAACAAGTAGGGAGGAACATTGTTTCAATAAGAGTTGATAAAAACAAGAAAGCCAAGATAGTGTATCCCAATGGAAAATACAAGGCACGTGAAGAAGGAAGGTTCAAAATATCGAAATGGTAACAATATCATCGACCGTTCACTATTGGTACATAATTAACAATATCAGGACATCTCGAAAATATCAGCAATATAAAACTGATATTAAAAAAGATATTGTCTATCGAGTATCTCAAAATCTGATACAATATACGAGACGTATCTTAGCTCCGCTGATATATAAAAGCAACTTAGCATGTAATTGATTGGGCAATGCTATGTTCTTTTTTCCTATTTCAAATCTTTGGTTACTACTCATGGCTTTTGTTTAGGTTACAATGAAACCGGAGCTAGCACTCATGCAAACTCAGGTTTAGAAAACTGGAGTTTGGCCAACTCCATTTTTGTAACAAGAAACAGAGTTCGGGAAAATCCATTCTAAATAGATTTTCTGGTTTCGCTAACTTTGGAGTATATTAAATCAGAGTTTGGCGAGCTCTATTTTGTCATCCAAATAAGTCTAAGTTTGAATTTTAAAATTTATCTTCCAAACTCCACAAAACCATGGTTTGGTCAACCAAACCATGCATCCAAACTAGGCCTAAGTTGTTGAAATGTGTATGAATCTGGGTCTTTAATCTCGACTACTCTCTTAATCCTTTTTGCTATTCATATGAGCTCTTAATAAGCCTTAACATGGGCCCCTAAGTCTTTAATCTTTTCAGCTAGTCATGTGGACTCATAGTCATTCTTGTTTTTATAAAAGTTCACTATGGGCATCTGTCTACAATGAAGTTTTATGTATCCGGCCCTGCAAGTTGACTCTGTATAATTCTCACTCCAACCGAAATCGTGACAGAGACAGCTAAAGCAAAATAAACTTACCATAAGTACTTGAGGGTCAGTTGGCAGGTAGGAAGATATCGCTCTTCTAATCATACAGCCTGCCATCTTAAGTTCATAAAACCATGGAAGATGCTCCAAATACGCCTAGTCAATGAAAGTTTTTGCAGAATCCTTAACATGATAAGATGCTAGGACTTTCTTAAGCATTTAACCCTCTGACAAGGATACCTTATTAGCACAACCCACCTTCCCCTTCAAACATACAACATGAGAAATCATGATGTGCAATCTCATGCTTTACCACTATATGGTATGAAGCATGGACATGAAAGAGGTTCACAGATATGTCATGACAAGGATGTGGAGAGAAGCAAATACTAAAAAGGTAGGATACAAAGATATGATAATATGGCAACATAAATATACGTATATTTATGCATGTCATATATAAAATACACATCAAAACTCATAATAATTAATATACTTTTTATTTAAAGTAAAAAAGAAAAAAAAAATCTTAACAGTTTAAACAGTGAATAAAAAATCTTAACAGTCTAATCAAGTAACTATATTAAAAAAAAAAAAGAATTCGAATTCAATCTAATGGACAATTACTTTGAATAAAATATTTGAAGTCTGCAAGGTATTTGGGACCTATTAGTTTAGTATCTCTTTTATGCCAAAAGAATTATTTATCTTTTTAGATAATATATAACTCCTTAATACTCAACAGGCTATCTCTATGACTTCTGAAAGAGGACATGGTGCAGCACATGTCTTTTTGAAAACAGAAACGGCTTTGTCACACAAGTTTTTTGGATTTTTAAAATCCGATAGCTTTCAGTGTGTTAGATTAGATACGTATCGGAAAGTGTCGTACAAATGTCATTGTCCGAAATGTATTCACAGGGATACGACATTCACTTTGAAGTAATAGTGCTTCATAGGATATGAATAACATGTCCTTTATTTTGTTTATCCCTTTCTCCTCACAATCCATTAGCTTTACTAATAATACTAATGAAAGAAGCAACCTTCTACTTCTTCTTATTCATTTTTTTTTTTCCTTTTTTGAATTACAGGTTCCTTATTTAAATGGTCAGACAAGATGAGCCTATTTCGAGGACAATATCGATTACCACTACGGTGCGACTCCAAATTGGGAATGTTAGACTTAACAGTTTTAACAATAGGATTTGCCATTGTGAAAAAGAAGAACTTATGTTTGAGAAATTTTTATCAAGGAAGTTTGGAGAGGATTAGAAAGGGTGAGAGTGAAAATTGAGAAAGTAAGAAAATATACGAAGACTAATTTAGATTCTAGGTTTCAGAATGTCTTATTAGGTAGGTAGATGGATGGGTGGATAGATACATAAAGATAGAGAGAGGACTTACTTTGAGGTAGATATCAGTTGCACGATACAGTCCATCATCGGTTGTGCGTGCATATCCTGGTAACGCATCCGCAATAGCAATAAACTTGGTAAGCTTGAGGTTCACATCTGGAGCAATTTCAGCAAGATAGTTGTCCAACAGCTTTGCTACTTTCAGTAATGCAGTTTGAGATGGAGGATGAACACCATCAGAATCATAGTCGGAGCCCTCGTCCTCACTGTCATCTTGCTGAGAAAAGATTACAAGGATCCTATGGACAGTATCAACATCAAATATTGTATCTCCCGGACTCTGAGGAGAAGGTATCAAGAGATCATCAAGAGTGGCCATTTCCAACTGCGAGCCTATTCTCCTCTCGAGATTTAGTCTACAGGACATTCCACAATCAAGCATCACAGCTGACCTCAACAGCCCAAACATAAAATTTATTGGCATGACAAGTTTTTCCACTGGCAGAAGGCTTGCAATAGTTTCAACCACCAACTTTTCCTCACAACTAATAGAACCAGGCACTAGTTCATTTCTAGCATGGCTGTTTCCATTGCATAGTTTAGGTTTTTTCTTCAACAGTTTCTCAGTGTAATTCATAATTGATGCTCCAATGCTCTCTGGACGAATTCCTCGACTCTTCATAGCTTCTATGACTTTCTGATACATGTCAATGTGAAGCACAGAGAGGTCTTCGATCCACCAGTCTCCACAACTTTTTACCTGCTTGTTCATATGAAGCCTCCCGGAACTGCTATATTCTAGGCGTGAAAAACTTGAGGCTATTTGTTCCAGACAAGCCTTTGATGAAATGGCATCTACACACTTTCCCACTATTTTCAGTTCGTTGGCAAGTGGAAGTAGGCCTTCACATCGATGCAGCACCTCAACGGACATTTCAAGGCTTTTGCAGACAACGTCATCAAGATAAGCTTCAGAACGTGAAGCAAGATTTTCCCTTGCATATTCCTCAGTCATTTCAAGATACTCAGATACACAACATAACTGGGCAACATTAGCAGTTGTGATCTCAAAGTTTATGCCGTAGCAGAATTTTGCAACTAGTTCAAATGACTCAGGACCCCCAGGTAAATTGGGAAAATCTAACTTTAACATGCTAGAGTCTCTGCACTCTGCTATTGACCTTCGTATTCGACCACTTCGAGAAATAAGTGGAAACTGCCAGCATAAAACTGTAGTAATCAACATCACTAAAATATTTATTGGATCAAAGTAAAACTCATTTTCAGCTGTACAATTTATGTTGTAAATAAATAGCTATTCCTTTAAAGTGCATGCAAAGTACAGAAGACTGTAAGTTTAACTACCACCCCAAATTATTCTAATCAAATCAAGCAACAGAACTTATGCAGTTCATGATTGATGATATTTTGTTGATATATTATTACATGTTCGGTGAAAAAACCATGCTAAATTAAAAGACACTTTCATGAACTATTCAGACTTTTCAATTGACTATCTTTATGTTCTAAAAATTATAATGACCACAAACCTTTCAGCAAACCCACATTTTTAAATTAATAGATAATGGTAGTTGGAAAAGTTGTTCTTACCCTTGCCCTGACCTGATATGTTTTAACTTGAAAGTTTACGGAACCAGTCTTTTGCACGTGCGATACATGTGAATATTAATTCAGAGCATGTACAAATTTTTAAAAGCATTTCTCTGCACTTGTTCTTTGGATGCATGACCCACAATTTGTAAAAAGAGCCCGCTTTTGATTATTAATCAAGCAGTATAAATTAAATATACTTGTAACTATGTATAACTGTACGAATATATTTTAGGGACATTAGTAAATGAGCAACGTTTGTGAGTGAGAAAAATCTAATTCTAGACCAATTGCCATCTCCAAGGAGTTCGCATTAAATATAATAGATAATTATTATCTATTAATATAGACTTCAGAAATACATTCTAGATTCAGTTCCAGACTTAGCTAATTCTTAGAATTCTTTCTATAGCTGGCTACTTATACTAATGGTCTTACTTTGGTGTTGGACGTTCTCTGATGGCTTTACCATTGTTATGAAGATTAAACGGGTGTAATACCTAACCATTCTGTCAATGCCGATGTAGAACTCTTCTTATTTGTTATCGACTGACAAACCATAATCTTTTTGTTATTTCATCAAATGGTCAAAATCATGATTTGGGATAAAAGGCCTAGTCGTCGTTGTTGTTGGTCAAAATCACGATTATTCATAACAAAGGAAGATGCCAAACAAGTTATATTCATATTTGATTTTTCTTTTCTACTTCTTTTGTGATAAAAACCTAAGTGATGTGATACTCATATGGTCTTTGGTCCATTTCTTGTTTGACCTTGACAAGCTACAATTATCTAGTTGTTCTCTTATCTAGACAAAAGGTGGACAATTTTTATGATTACATTGTCAAATTGGTTACCTTTCTTTTGTTGATCATTTCCATTTATGTTCATCTGGTTCTTTTGTGAGTTGGACACCATTGCTAACCTAATCAACTGAGCTCGATTAAGTTAGATCATGTAAGTGTCATAGTTATGTGTCAACCCAGTATCCACTTGTTTTACTAATTCTAGTCAATTGGAGCTCATTGAAAGTGGAAACTAACTAACATAGTTTAGTTAGGAATTGAATAGAAAATACAACTATTCCACTCTTTTGACCACTTTTCTTTATGTGTGCATCTATAATGGTATGATTTGAGATCCTTTATACACACACAAACATACACAACTATTGCACTCTTTTGACCACTTTCCTTTGTGCGTCCATCTACAAAGGTATGACTTGAGATCCTTTATATATGTGCGTGCCCGTGTGCATGCACGTGTGTGTATGCACACATGCGCATGCATGCGTTAACGTGCGTGCATGCGTGCGTGGGTGTCTGTGTGTAGACATTCTTGGATGAATAATGGCTAAGTGATTGAAATCAAACAATCTTTCATATCAATCTTTGTGATAGAGATTGTACTCCTAGTAATCTTATTCAAATGTTTAATCTTTTCACTATAGTAAATACTCTAAAGCTTCAATCATAAGTAAGAGTGTGCTGAATCGAGTTCTCATGTTGTATTTAAGAGCAATCTTTGTATTATGAGAAATTTCGACGGATTTCTGTTGGAAAAGAGGTGCTTTAAGATTGTAGCAGCTGTTGAAGTCCAAACTGTTGGTTGTCAAGAAAGTTCATCTTTGCTTCAGTTGGAAGCATTTGATGGCCAAAATTTCCAAGGAAGGCATCCGGGAGCAGATGTAGGATACACACACACTCACACACTTGTCCTTTCGTTATCTATGAAACTCTCACATTTTTTTTACTGCACTTACAATATACTCATGTTCAGCAATGCATTTTTATTCTCATTACAATCTGCTTACATATTGCAGTGCATTTTATTCTCAATGTAACACCAAGGTTCTATCTGCAAGTATCAATGTAATTGCCTAGCTTTTACTAGTGCTTAGATTTTACTAGAGAACGATTTTTTGAAGTATATAATTCTCCTATAAACCCCTATTCACCCTCCCCCTTCTAAGGTTTACCCAAGTGTGGGACAATTATTGCATGATCCTTTCGTCTTGCTTGGTTTAACAATACAATAATAAACATCTATTTATATTAATTCCTTTCATTTTCCTCCTTCCACATTGAAAATCTCATCTTTTCCCAGTAAATGGCTCCCACATGTTCTTTTAAATTGATTGCTTGTGTCTTACGTTTATGATAAAATTAATCATCTCACTTGTCAGAATTAATAACTCAAAAGATACACATACAAAACTATGTAAAAGCAAGGTGAAATATGTAATATTGCAAAATCTTGAACAAACATATGCTAAAAATACTTCCCCTTTTAAGTCCTCTTTCTACACTCGTAAAGTGAGATAGTAAGTTTCCAATAATTCTTAAGGCTTGCGGTAAATAAGTCCTCAAATCTATAGGATAGTTGTCTTTTACTAGCTTTACAGTTTACTTGTGCATTCCTAACTTTTCTTTAACGTCGGTTGGTCATGGGATTAAGAAGCAAAGAAGACAGGTTTTTTTTTTATTATTAGAGTTTAGAGCTTAGAATATTATATTTTGAGTTACTTATTAGTTATAACTGATACATGTTTTTATTTTATTTTAAAGATTTTTTAATGTTTTTCTTTAATGTTCAAAGCATACTTACAACTAGAGGCAATTTCTTAATTTTATAATCCAATCGTATATACATTTGCATTAGTGTCTGCTGGAATAATTGGATGAAGTTTGTTTGGTCGTGATTATTAGTTTTTCAATTATTTATGAACTCTATGCAAGTTTTCCTTCTTGGTTCTTTTAATATGTGATGCACTATTATGTACGAAAAATCCAACTATAGGATGAAGTATCTAAGATGTGAAGCCTTAACCATATACCTCTATTTTTTTTTTTCATGTTTTCTTCTGATAAAAATCTTAACATTTATCTGGTTCAAACTAGCAATTGAAGATTAAAATTCAATAGAAGTGAAGGTTTCTATCAAACTTCCAAATTTAGGGGTGCGATGTGGGTTGGGCTCCAGTAGAATACAACCAATCTCATAAGCTAATTGGGTAAGATAGGGTTGGGTTGGGATTTGTAGAATTTGGATTGGGCTTGGATTGCAAAAGACCATCCTAATATAAGGGTCGATTGTATTTAGGTTGATCATAGCCAACCCGCACCCAGAACCAACCTGAACCCAACCATGATTGAATCAGAACCCATCAGAACTTAACTAGCTAGTATATATATTTATTATTTGTGATTTTGGTTTACAAGATGATTATTTGATCGTTCTTTACCATGAACATTCTCCTCTTCTTATATTCTAATACAACAACAACAACAACGAAGCCTCTTATCCCAAATACTTGGGCTAGGCTACATGAACCAAAAAAGAATCACGCTGGATCGATCACGTTGATAGTCCTTCTCCATTCATTTCTCTTCTTACATTCTAATATCGCTAATTATTTCTTTTAATCTTTGATAAATATTTCTTTTAAGCTTAATTGAATGCAACCTGGCTCAAGCTAGAATAAATACAATGTTATCTAATCTGAGTTAATTTTTTTAAGAGATGGGATGAGATAGAGCTGGTTAATTCTTAACCCAAGGATAGGTTGAGTTGGGCTGGGTTGGAGTTGGGATTTTAAGAGTCCGGGTTGTAATAGGGCTAACCCTCAACCCAATCGAACCCATCCGAATTGTATCCTAATACAAACTTTCATCTTTTAACCCTAGTTTCATGCCAATCAAGTCTTTCCTTAGCTCTCTTATTCATAGCTCAAAAGGCAGCCAAACTTTTTTTCTTGGCATGGAATTCATATGTCCAATCTAAAAATAAAATGCTAATATTCTATATAAAAAATTTCTCTAAAACCTAAAAAATTATAGTCATATAGATATGAAACTAAGAAAAACTATAAGTTTTGATTGGTGGTGTCACAAGGACAGTTGAGATCATAACCTCCAATCCTACTTGACAAGGTTTCTAAACAAGGTTTAAATATTGGTCGATACTGATGTGTATCTTGAGTATTGTATTGGACTTTAGGAATCCGATATGATATATACCTAATGAAATTTGTCCTGATATTGCTAATATTTTTGATGTTTTTCTAATATTTTTGATCTGGCTGATATGATAAGCCCAATATTTATGATTTTCAACACCACAACCCATGACCAAAATTGCCCATACTAACATTTTAATTCTTGATTTTTAAGTATCGAAATTGATATTGGTCAATGAATTTACATATCATATAGAATACAAAATAGTATATCATATCATCTATATTAGATATGGGTATCGGTTGTCTTAATTTCCTTAAATACTAAAATAGCGAAAGGTATATCAAGATTTTAATGTACTTTATGAATTAATTCGTTAAAGTTTCATCAAATCTCAGTGTAATATTGTATAAAATAGTAATTCAAGAACATGTACATTAAAATATTCAAAGAACGTATTTCAAATTTATTATTACAAACCATATTCCAAAACACTCATAAACTATTACATTTCATAATAGCCATTTGATTATTTAGGACGTACAATACAAATTCATTATTACAAAACTCATAGTCCATCATACACAAAGAATATCCCACTTTACATTACTCAGGAGGTAGGGATCTAAAAGGGAAAAAAAAATCATAGAGCAGTATATCTATTTGATATGCTTCTAGTTTAACTTCAACAACATGCTTAGTTGATGTGTACCTTCCTAGTTGAATTTGTATCAGAGAACTTCATATAAATCTAAAATCAAACCCTCTTTCCTTCTCATAACTCATTTTAGAAATAATAAAATATTTTCCTAAAATTTAGGAAATGCTCCAACTAGGGATGACAACGGGCAGGGTAAGGGGTAAAAATGTTACTCTTACTGTTATCCTATGTACCAATTCCTTTAAATTTACCCTTTACAGTAATTTGTAATTTACAATTACCTTACCAGTAAGGTAACATGAAAAATTTTCTTATGCTATTAGGTAAATCTGTAAAAAGAAAGGAAAAAAAAATAATAAAAGTAAAATGATAAAAGATATGAAAGAAAACTCTATGTTTCTTAAATAGCAGTTCAATATTTAATCAAGTAGAAACCTTAATTTAAAGTTAATTCAATTATCTACATTCTTCAATTATTTAGTTCTTTCTTAAAAATGATTAGTTAACTAATAAGAAATTAATATTATATACTACTGTTGATATTATTATTATTATTATTTATTTACTATAGAATGGTAAAGAGGTTGAGTAAGAAAATGTTGCACTTACCTTACCCTATTATATAAATAAACATACTCTATCAGGTATGTAAAGTAAGAAATATTATCCTTACCCTAATTAATAGAATAAATTTACAAGGGTGGACGATCTTACCCTTACCCATTACCATCCCTAGTTCCATCTCTCTTTCGAATCTTGAGTCCAGAAAGTTAATGCAAATAGGTATCATAGTCGGAACTATTATTTCTCTTCATGTATGACCCCGAACCGAAAAAATATACATGAAGTAACCAATTGCCTGATAATATATTGGTAGCAATGGTAAAAGATATGCACTCTCCTTAAGTTCAAAAACTATTTACATGCATATTACATTTTAGTTGTATCTTTTACCATAAGATAAAAGGAAATATAATTATTTGTACTTATCATTTTAATTTCACTAATCATACTATAAAGTAAATATACAAAAAAAATTGCACATACATATGACAAGCTAATATGAAAAATTTAGCTAAAATTTAAATAATTTGAAATTCGGAAGTACATAAAAATATGAATAGAATATGACATAGAAATTCATGAAGTACATAGTAGCTAAATTTTTATTCTCATTTTGAAATGATACATATTGTTGTTATACCACAATATCGGCCAACATTACTTGATACAAAAATGTATCATCCAATGTAACACATTAACGATCGATATAGACTTTAATAGGGTTATAATTTATCAGGTAATTTGAAATCAGACACACAGTATATCTAATATATATCGTTATCAACCGAAATTTAAAACTTGGCTACCAGAGATAAGGGATAATGGACTGTAGTCACCTTTATTGGTGCTTCTAAATGAAAATGCCAGTCCCTTCGTCCGGAATGGTCCATTAACTATGGATTCATGTGTTTAAGTTAATCCACTAGTACGGTGTTTTAGCAAAACAGGTAAAAAGTAAGTTCTCAAAGAATAGATGGAAACATAAAAGAAACATATGTTCTTCGTAGAAAATTCTCATTATTTTAAATGTGCGAATAAGATCGAAAAAAGATGACGAAGATAGAATTACCTTATGCAACATAAAGCTCCTCCCACTAACATTAATCGTAATATCACTGGCAACATCCAAAAATATCCTCAAAAAATTTAAATACAAGGAACAACAGTTAGTATATAATGAAGAACAGAAATTAGTAAAAAAACTGATGTAGAGTAATAAACAATATGTTTACAATTAGGGAGAAACAAGTATGGAACAATAAACAGGAAAGTGGAAAACTAAGATATAAGATCTAAAAATCAACCAATGTAATTGTTGCAAATTCAGACTCATTTGTTAAATTCCTAAAATTTTTAAACCATATGTTTTATTCTAGATAGTTGTTGAGGATTTTATAACCAAATAATATCATAATTTCATCTTCTTTAAGCATATATCAATGCTCTAAAGTTAAAACATTTGGTCATTGAAAATTTGCCAATTCGCTAGCCTACAAAAAGAAATAACACATTTCACAATAATAAAATCCTTCGCAATTTATTACTGACTTTTTGGTCCTAGTAATCGTCGAGATTAACTAAAAATTCTTACAGTCTATCTTCCGGATCAACTAAAGATTCTTCAAATCTATCCTTCGTAAATCCATAAGCAAATCTTGTAGAGCTTTCTATTAGTTTGTGATCGAAATCAACTGTGGCCTATTAGAATGCTTCAAAATTTGAAGAGAGACTAGACAAATCCTCCCAAGACTAAATAATTATGATGAATTTTAAGGTTACATAAAATCCGAATTGCCACCAAAACTTTCAACAATGATTAGGAGTCATGATTGATTCTAAATAACTTTTTAATAACTAACAAATTCTATAAAGAATTTTGAAAATAAATATTATGTTAAATGATCTAATCAACTTTCATGCAATGGTAAAGAAAAGAGAATAAAGGTTATATAAATATACAAAAATCCAAAAAAAGAAGGAAAACTTGAATGTATATACATAGAGACTCAACTTCTTTTTCTCCACATATCGAAAAGGAAACTGAAGGAAAATTTGACGCTATCAGTTTTAAACACTAGAATTTAGCATCACCAAAGAAGTTAAAGAGAAATGAAACTTAGTTAAATCAAGGAGATGTTGACAAGTGTCTTTGATCACAACGTGAGTGCTCATTCCTTTGGTTTATTCCATTTGGTATGGTTACTTTCACTATAACTTGTTTATCTAAGTCATATTCTTTCTTAAATGCCAAAACACCTAGGGGTGCTGGTGGGAATGAATCTTGGAAACAAAGAGCTAAACTTTTTTGGGATTAAATGCTTGGTATTATTGGGATCAAAGATTTGGTGTTAATAGGAAGGGATTATGAAATATTTGGCTAAAATCGCAACTCGGGATACTCGAGACTCGAGTTAGTATACAGTATCTAGATAATATCACATCTTGGGTACTCAAAAGTGAGTTTATGTTATCTAGGTTTAAAACTCTCATCTCAGCACAGAGCACAACACTTTGTTTCTTCTCATTTTTCTTCTTCTTTCCATGTAATAATCTCTTCTGTATTTGCCAAGTTGAACCTCTCTCCTAAATTATTTTGTTTCAAATAAATCTTCCGGTTCATAAACTGCCCACCAACTCCGAAAAGTGTTTCAACTTTCTTCAATCATCAACAAAAACTACGTAACAAACTTTTTCACAACTTACTTTAGGCATGAAACTCCATGATAAAACCCAAGATAAGTTCAAAGACTAGCCAATCAAAACCTAAAAGGAATATGACAATGGCTCCTCACTAAATCTTTTTGTTATAAATCAAATATCAAGATGGATTCAAGTGAAACCTATCTAATCAAAACTAAAACGGTGCCAAAAGAGAATTGCTTATGCAAATAAAAACTCAAGGTAGGTTCTCTAATATCCTTACATTTTATTCTATAACATTATAGGTGACTAGTGCTTAATTAATTTTTTTTTTGGTTAAGAATTTTGAGTTAAATCACTACCAATGTGTAAATATTTTATGTAGTTCTTTTGGTAGTTATTATTGACAAGAATAATCTTTAATTTTAAGTCCCATTATTAGTTGATTTGTTTAATTTTTTTGTTTGGTGAAAATATAGATCTTTCTTTCGTTTTAAGAGAATCCACATACCTAATAGTCCATTGCACAATTTTTCTCACAAATCCTCCCCAAATCTTGAATTTCATATACAAAAATATCAAAATCATGGAGGAGTAACCCAACCTTATTTAAAATTTCTACTTATTTTGCATACAATTTCAAATGAAATTGAAAGCCTTGTCTTTCATATAAAGGGATCTCATATACACATAATCTTATTCATATTCTAATTACTCATTAGTAATTCATTAGTTACAAAGTAATCTACGAAGTACAAAGAGTTTGGCTCCTTCTTAATAATAGCTTATACATAGCTTACTCTTTGATCCAGGCCTCGCACTAATATGAGTTGAAATCGAACTATATTTCCAGTAGTTTCCTTTTTCTATTTTCTTGTTTATAAGAACATTAAATAAAAATATGGAAAGCAATAATTCTTAGTCACAAACTTATATTGAACCTTCTATGTTTCTCCATATTGTCGTAAAATTGCTCATTGAATTATACCAGAAGAGTTCATGTAGATCCTTGACACATTTATGCAACATATGGGATCGATGCAGGGAATAGTATCTCACGCATTGTTTAAGGAGGTACTTCATTGCAGTATGAAGTTTGGTGGAAAAACAAGAGCAATTGCTATTAGCAGAGTAAAAGAGTTTCCTATACTTGAGAAGTGATAGATTTGCGATAGATTTGCAACATAATCAACATGAATCTATAGCTAACCTGGTTCTTAACAGCCTAATGACTCTCCTTATGAAGCATTGGGTCATAGGTGATATCAAATTCGAACTTTAAGTAATTTAACACATCGACTTTCATATACAATATCTCTTTTTTAAAGTACATATTGTCGCTCATATAGGCGAAGTTGTCCATTAATGGAGTAAATCTGCCTTTCATTGCATTTCGAAACTATTAATAGACCTAAGCAGTTGGAGCAATCACCACCTAGATATCGGTCAATGTAACTCATAGTAGGTACAATATCTCTGGAGCGACTAGCGAGTTGAAACTCTTATGCAATTTCTATAAATCATTATATTAGGTTTGCCCTTATGTTAGAATCAAGCACCTTTCCTGATTGTCTCCATGAAATCCATATGTCTTAGTCTCAGTTATCCACAAGTTCTTGTAAATATTTTGAGAAAGATTAGATACTAGGAAAATGCCTTAGGAATGGAGGAATAGTTTAGACTAGAACTTACGATTAAAAAATCACATTTTGAACTTGAATATTTTTTGGTTTTTGCCTTTTAACTCAAAAGTCTTAACCTGTATAGATGGGTTAGCTGAACTCTATAGATTGGAAACAATTTTAATACTTATGAAAAGATGGTTTTGATCAATATAATTTGATGATTTGGGAATACAATATAATGTGATGGACATGATTATACTTATATTAAATGTTGTGCACCAAATTTTATGCTTAGTATAACATTTGAGTTGATAGGTATATACTGTTCTATTCATACAATAACTAAAATAAGAATGGATATGCTTTAATGATTTTATATGATGGACTATGATTAGTTACCCTCCTAAGGTTTAGCCTAATTGGGATCTTGCATGTTAGGTGAAAGAATTTCAAATAGATAAAAGTTGAAATGATTCAGTCTTCTATTTTTTTATTTGAATTTTAAATTTACCCTTCTATGCACTAATTTATTGGTAAATATTAGTATTTAAGTTATAATAGAAAAACATATAGTCTTAACTAGTATTTAGAATTAATATAAATAAGTATAAAAAATAATAATAAATGATACGAAAGCTGATTTCCAACCCACAGTTGATTGTAAGTTGGAGTTGTCACAAGAATCACAAGTACTATAAGTTACAAACTTATTCTAGTTTAAATCACCCTGTCTCGGGAATCATAATTCATAATACCTTTACCACTACTCCCAAAGTGTCCATTCAATTCTTTTACCAGCTTATCATTACCGATTTACCATTTGTTTCGTATTGTGAATCAATGCATGCACTTTCACCTATAAGATATACGAATTATTCTAGTAGAAGTCAACCTGATTTTGAAATCAACCTTGTATTTCAAAATACTATTCCACTATTCCTAGTGTCCATTCAACTTTTTCCAATTTATACATTATCGTTTAGTCCAAGTGCAAATCCACTTAATTGCTAAACAATGTCAGACTGCTTTTTCAGACTGATGATATTGTGCCTTGAGCGCAATGATGTCTCGGCAAACAATACACATTTTAAATTAGTGCAATACAACCCATTGTTTTTAATATCCCGATACGGCCGATACCTTTTTCAGGATCAGCCAAGACGATACATTAAAAAGATGGATCATATTATTTTATGCATATATCAGCCAATATTTGTAACATCGCCCGATATAACCCCAATATATCACTTCGATATATCAGCTAATATGATTTATTTTTTCAATTGAGTTTTTAACTTTGAAATAAACTTGATGTTCATACCCAATATTATTTCCATGTGTAAAGAAAAATCCAATTTTTTTCACATCTGTGTAAATCAACCATATCCTTAGAAATTTGAGAACAAAACTTGCAAGAAGTCACAAATACTAGAGATCTAATTGCGGAGCTTATTTAAGTATTACTCTAGACTTAAAACCTTCTCCAAAATTCTTTTCTTCTTCCACTTCTTTTTTTTACGTCTTTGCTTGCTCAACTGCTATTATTGTTGTTGTTACTATTTTCATCCTCACCGTTACTATTACTGCTACCAATCTTCTTTAACTATTATTCTTGTCATACCTGAATCTCAAATATTTATATAATATATGATTTTCACTTTAATCAAATCTTGTTCTATAATTTATTTTATTATATTATGCATGTATATATGAACACATACTGGTATACTTATATATGTGTGTGCGTGTGTGTGTGTGTATATATATATATACATATATATTATGTCATACTATTAGATGAAATTAAACAACATCTAAGATATCAAAATTATATATTTGATGTGCATAATATATATATAACGTTTGATATGAACGTCTGAAATGAGCTCGTATCCTTGATATATTATCCAATATCCGCTATCCGATATGAAAAGAACCTAACCGATACGATTCCGATATCCAATATTTAGAACCATAATACAACCACACAAGTTTAAATTCTCAAAGCCCGACAAAAAAATAGAATCTTTTTCATGGCTTATGGAGTGCAATGAAGCCTTATCAATGAATGCCCACTCTCTGACGATTTACAAAACACAATGACACCAAACTCCTATTGGTCCATGGATGCATGCTCTTGGACATGAAGGACAATGTTAATCCATAGGTCTTTTTATGGCATTTCTTCAATATATTCTCCTATTTCTATATATTTGTTACATATGACAAAGAGAACGAAATATAGATAAAAAGAAAGAAAGTATTTTTAAGAAACTTGAATAAATATTGTACTCAAATTCAAGAAGTATGATTTATGTAGGTTTTATTTTATGTATTGGCTTCATCAACTTAGTTCAAATCTTAGGGTTGCATGTCCATCTAATAAAACACCTCTATGACATTTCACTTCATGAGGTTCATATTATTAGGGTCTAATTCTAGGGTATATTTAAAGCTTGGTTCAATCACGTGAATGCCCGAGAAGAATTCAATTGTAACGAACAGGCTATGGGTATTAATATTTTTTCAAATTATAGATGGAGTCTTGAGTTTCGTAGGTCATGCTTCATGTGGGACGATAAGTGATTTAGCCACTTCAACCATTATGGAACTTCGTAAAACTATAATAGATGTAAGTAAGATAATCGCATCAGATTCATCTACATGGTATTCTGATATCAGTCAAGAGTATGAGTAAATTTTACATGCTTGCAAATATTTATTGAAGAGAAGCAGATATTTGCATATGCTCTTTATTAATTTAGAAGAAACCTATGATATGGTACCGACATATGTATTATGGTGGATATCACTGAAGAAGAGAATCTCTATCAAATATACTGACATAATTAGGACATATACATGAAGTAGTGACAAATGACTGAACTTGTGAAGGACTTACACGCGATTTTTCCATCTCGATTAGATTTGGATCAATGATCTGTATTGAATCCATTCTTATTTGTCACAGTGATGAATGAGTTTAGTAGAGCTATTCAGAATTAGATACCTTGGTATATATTATTTATTGTTGATATTGTATTAGTCTATGAGATGAAAGCATGGGTAATAGCCAAGTTTGAATTATGAAGACAAATCTTAGAAATTTGGGGTTTCAGATTAAGTATGTCCAAACAGGGTATGACGTGCAAATTTAGTAAACGAAACACCTGAGACTAATGTTGTGATGCTAGACAAAAGAGAAATACCAATGAGCAATTAGTATAGATACTCAGATTTTATTATTTAAAAAGATCAAGGGATCAATTGTGATGTCAACCATAGAATCCAAACTGACTAATTGAAATGGAGGAGTATAATAGGAGTTTATTCGACTGTAAAAGGATAAAGGAAATATTTTAGAGGTATGATATTAGATTAGCTTTGCTATATGATATGGAATGCTAAGCATTAAAGAGACGACATTCACATAAAATGAGTCTATCAGAGATGCACATACTTGGTAGCATGTGGTAACACTAAGAGAGAGAGTGTGAGAAATGAAATATTTTTTGCTAGGTTAGGCATAGCCCCATAGAAGAGAAGAAGCGAAAAAATTGGCAATGATGGTTTGATCATGTATGAAATGGACCTACGGATGTCACCAGTTCGACGAGTGAAGTTTATCAATATAGGAAAAATTAAAATAACAAATAGACGACCGAAGAAAATATGGTGAAGGTGATACGAAGAGATATTGATGCTAAAAGCTTAAGTGAAGACATTACCCAATAACAATGACAGAGAAGGATCATCTATGTGTTTGATCCAGCATAATTATATTTTAGTTCATATGGCCTACCCCAAGCACTTAGGATTCAAGTCTTAGTTATCGTTACTACAAATATTTATTGAGGAGAGTGTCTTTGTTGACATGGAAGTATTTTGGAGCTGCAAGGGAAGTCCAAGACATGAAGATTCATGTACGTGTTGATTCAACGACCAAATTTATTAGAACAAGTTAGAGTGGTCTTGAATCTGGGCTCGCTCGTAACCAACCCCATGTCACTCCATTACAGGTCATGCAAGCCTTAGAAGAAATTGGGAGGATGTTAAAATTCAACATATCGCGAATAAACTAGGCGATAACAATGGAACTTAAAGATTTGCAATTAATTAACAAATTAAACTTTATAAAGCAGGATTGACACAGAGCACAACGACACCACGTACATGAGCAAGTATGGTATCATCCTAATTTAGAAAAAAAAAAAATCCTTATCAGCTCAAAGAATATAAAAGTAGAATACCAGTCATCGAGCTGCCGCTGCGACGACGACTCCGATGAGCAGAACCCACTCCTGATCTCCATCCCGGGCAGAGAGAGTCCGACCCAGATGACGAAAAATATGGCAGAGGAAAGCGAGAGGGAATGGAGGAGGGGGGTCGCTATAGTTAGCGTTGGGCAGGTGATGGGGCATTTCATCAAACAGTTGATGTGCATGAAAATGCAATGAATTGCCAAGAGACCAACTTAGGGGCCTTAGTGCTTGTGGGTCATTGCATTTGAATATCATCATCAGTGCCATGCACTAACAATTTACAGTGTCTCAACAATAACAAACATCCCTTCACTTTTTTTTATTTAAATTTTAATTCTCTCTCTCTAAGTGGAGTGAATGAGTGCAGCTTGGAAGTGCCGCTACTTAATTACTCCAGCAGTGACTGTTTGGAGAGTGAGAGTGAGAGTGAGAGACAAGAGAAGGGAGAAATTGTCGGTGTGGTATTGGATGATGAGTTTCTTGACATTTTTGTTTTAATTTTCATTATGGATCTACCACTTGATTGCTGCTGCTGCTCTTGCTGTCGCTCTTTTATATCTGGATTGATAGGGGAGTTTCTAAATGAGCGCGTATTTTTCCTAGTGAGCCCATTTACAACGTCCAAGCTGAAAGCCCGAAAGATATCTAGTGGGCTCACTATGAAAAGTGGTGTGCTCCCTTGGAAACTCCCATTGATAGTCTAGACTACTCTAGTTTCACTAGAGCTACTCTTTCTGTCTTTGGACCTTTTTGTTTGGCTTTGCTTTTTTTATTATCATCTCTTCATAGGATTTGTCGATAATATAGTAAAGAGTTGGTTAGCGTTTGCTTTTTGGTATTGGAGGCATTAATGGTGAAGGTCAGTTTGGATACTTGTATTGCTACAAGTGAAAACTGTAGTAATAAAAGTTACTGTACAATTTATATTAATAGTAATAAAAGTTGTTTATATATATATATATATATATATATATCACTGTAGGTGACCTGTCAGCTTAAGAAAAATTCCGTGTACTAGCGACAAAAATACAGTAATCAAATGATTTTTCTTCAAATATTTTCTAGAATTAGAATCTCTACCTTTTTAACTTTAACAAGATTAAATTTTAAAAATTTTGGAGTTCATTTACACTTTTATCAAGTGGATATAAAATGTTTATTCATTGAAAACTATTAAAATTTGTGTCCACTCGATGGAGGACCAAGTCAAAATTAAAACCCAAGAAATCGGATATGAGCGAACCCTAGGGGTCGAGATCATAATCCAAAAGACTTTTTTAAATTTTTTTTATTGGAGATAGTAGAAATGAATTGCAATTCAGATAATTTGCGTGAGCTGTCAGCTCATTTTTATTTTTTCTCATATATATATATATATATTCTTTTTATACAACTGTAATTAGTGTAAGTGCGTAACTAGCTACAATTGTAGTTGCAAAATCTTGCAATCGCAATTGCAGCCAAAGTGAAAAAGTTCCACTTATAGGAAAAGCAATTCATAATTTGAGCCAAAGTGAAAAAGTTCCACTTATAGGAAAAGCAAATTATGTTAAGAACCGAGGTTTAAGCGTTTTAGGGTTCTTTTTCAGAAAGACAAAAAAAAAAAAAAATATTGAAAAATTGCGATCATTCAGAGATTACTTCTATATAAGGTATTATGTTCAAGGTGCTACTACCTTTATTTAAAATGAAAATTAAAAATTACAATTAGATATTAGATATTGTTAAAATACAAAATAATTTTTCCAATTCTCATCGTAACTTTGAAATTTTAGTGGTCTAAAGTTCACTTCTTATCCATGTATTAGATATTATGTCTTATCCAAATATTCTTTGGCCAAAAGTTTATTGTATAGTTTAATCATTTTCTCTTATGACCATAAACTATATGTAACGATTACCAATATCAGACCAATAAGGCTCTTTTCTTCTACAAAATATCAAGTAATTTTTGCTTTTTAAACAAATCTTTGTTTACAAAAAAAAAATGTAATTAACCTTTAAGTTTCTTTCTTTTAATTTAATTTCTTTGGATAATACTTTCAATTCATGATTTGTCCACAAATTTCGGCCTGGTAAATGAACAAGGAGACGACTACGAGATGTTTGAAAAGAAAATATATAGTTGGAAAGTTTATAGTTATTATTTAACTTTAAAATTTAACATAACTTTAAAAAAAAAAAAATTAGTGATAACAAAACTTCAATTCTACCTTCTCTCACGCCTCTGGTTTTTTTAGGATACCCCATGTCCAAGGGCACACCCGAGCTAATTTAAAAACATTACTGGAATGTTTTTAAAGGCACGTTACAATATTCCCAAAAAAAAAAAAACCCTTAGTTAATTTTCCTCCCAAAAAAAATTCCAAAAAACCCTTAAATAAAAATTTTGTAGGAAAGAATATTGAATAACTTAGTTTGGAATCTTCAAAAGATCTCGAAAACTAAATTCGAGATCAGAAATAACTTGTGAAGCTCCATAAGAATTTGGATTTTTGGACTTGAGTTTTTATCAAGTAGCACCACCCATGGTGCTCAAGATTTTTCCTTTTCTTACATAAACAATGATATGGAACAAACAATCCTATATAAACCTACATCCTAACAACACTCTATCTGATATGGGACTATTCTTTATTCTTTCCTCTTTTTTTTTTTGTTCCCTTTGTTAAGTACTTCTCTTTGAAACTATTTTTCATTCACCTAATTCATTTATTTTTAAACTAGTGAATTAGCTCAAAAATTTAATGTTCAAATATATATGAATTCAACAGACGCTTAGTGTGAGCCATCTGCTGCTTGGTGTGAGCCATCTGCTCCTTCGCGTTTAGGTCGGGTAGGGAAAAGAAAGAGAAAGCGTGCATGGTTTGAGTTAGGTTCGCTCTGGAGATGTAATGAAGAAGAAAGTAAACTTATCCAATAAAATTTATGACGAAACTCATAATAAAAGTTAAATTAGGAAGATACATTTTAGAAGTGCAGAAGTACCTACCTTGTTGTTTTCTCTGGTCACAAAATGGGCTTGCACGCCCAATGGGCTTGCTGGCCTAATGTTCTACATTGTATTTATCTAGACACCTAACCGTCCGCGGGCCTGCACAACTTTCGTCTAAACAATCCTACCTTATCATGAGAAATTCACACCGCTTGGCTTAGTGAGCACCATTTGCGTAGTGCACACCACCTCTCTTTCAAAATAGATGATTTTTCTTAGTAAGCACCCTCTTTCTTCCGATTTTAATCCTTTCAAACCCACGTTTCCTATTTCCTTTCACCTACATCCTCTCAAATCCATCAATCTCCCCCGCTCGTCTCTGCTTGCTCTCTCCCGCTCAGTCCAGTGGTCGTCTCTGACTCCGTTTGTCCACACAGTGTGCCAGCTAATCTCCCCTCCACTCCTTCCTTATCATTGTCCCCACTCTTATCACAGTGATTGCCAAGTGTAAGAGTATTGTCAGCATGCTCAACATGTTCGACAAAATGTCCAAAAGAAACTAGGTCTCTTGAACTCCATCAGTGCCGCATTTTAAGTATTCGATAAAATATCCAAATGAGACCAGATGAAGGTTAACTTTGTAAAACAAAAAACGAAGAAGCGGGCAAACTTGTAATTATTTACTAAGTCAAGTTGTGTGCTCATTTAGAATTTCCCTCTTTATCATTCTCCTCCCTTTGCAGGATCCCCTTCTTCTTTTGACATTTTTTTTTTTTTTTTTAGCCAAAGAAGTTTGACTTGACTCGACGGTAAAGTGAAGAGTTGGGCTGCAGCAAAAGTTCTTCCTTCTAGTTGAAAATCAATCCAAGGCAATGGAAGAGCGATCTAATAATAATGTGCATAAGAATCGAGCCTCAAACTCATTCTGTTGCATACAGAGTCCAGAGCGAAGAAATTTCCCTACTCAGATCGTCTGAAGTTTATAAAATTGATGAGAGTGATCATGTAATACTAATGATGTACATCGAAATAAGGCCAAAAAGGAACAATAAAACATTTAACTCTACTCTGTAATAGATTATTACATCCGATATGTTACTCACGACATTATTTTTTGGCCAGGTATAGCTTAGGACGAGGAGAGGTTCCAGCTGCTGGGAGGCTCCTCAGATGAGGATCTCTATGGGTTTCAATCATCTCCGGTGTAGCAGATGAGTTTTTTCCTACCGTGAGAGGGAGGAAAAGAGGTATTTGCGTCGCTGATAATTTTTTACTTCATTATGTACTGCTTCTTCCTTATATATTTTGTAAGGGTATAGATCCGAATTTGTTGTAGTTAGAACTGTAAAAGGGATCCTTGCGTGGCTCTTTCGCTCCCTGTTTGTCTTTTTCTTTTCTTCTTTTTCTTTACCTTCTTTTGTTAGTTACTTATATTTTATTGTTCTATTAACTATTTGCTAATGGAATACGGAGAGCGTTAGTCCGCCGTTTTTGCGTCAAAAAAAAATAAAGCCAAAAAGACTTCTTAACATGTGAGAGTTCTAATTGCAAAAGTTCTCCAACTCAAACCATCCAAAGCTCAAGTCAAAAAATAGAAATGAGTAATACTTTGGGACGGGGAGTGTAACAGTAGACATTTACTATTTAGAGTGAGAATACTTATGTTTCAATGTATGTTCTGTTAAAATATTTTAATTTCATGGAACATGAAGGGAAAGCGCTCACTATTTTGGCTTTCAGAAGAAAAAAAAAAAAAAAAAAAAAAAAAAAAAAAGGGTAAGGTGATGATGAATTTAGAAATATGAGACTGAGTATTAGTTTTATTACCCACAAGTCGGCTTAATTATTGACACATCAACACCTAAAATATTGCCCTTGTCCAATTTTTGTAATACATCTGGATATATACCAGTAGATAAGAACTTTGTGAGGGCCTGGGGAACTAGACCAGTAAAAAGTTAGGATGAGAATAGGCGAGTTCAATTCTAATGCCCATCAAATTCAACCAAGTAGCAGCAGCACCCATCACTAAAAAAAAAAAAATTTAGTGCTTTCAATTGTGAAGGCACTGAGTTTTGCCGGCAGCTTCATCATCTAAATTCCCTGCACAAATTACATTCAGTGTCAAGTCTGCTGGTTTGGTCCCTGCAGATTAGATTCTATTTGCTTCAACTTTCCAAGCTGATAGATTTAGATTAGGTTGGATAAAACTCATCCCCTAAGTGCATTGTATTTTTGGAAACGTCGGGTCAAACCTGAGAACCAGTCTGACCCAAAAATTTAAGCTATTAGGTACAGACCCCAAATTTATATTTAAAACTATAAATTTTCTTTGTCCTATCCGATACGGGACTATACTCACAAATAAACAACTAGCATATTATATTTCTTCAATCTTATTCTCTGTGGTTAGAAACTTGGAGAATGTACAAGTAGTAAGTGGACTTTCACTTTCCTAGCGAATTTACTTGAGATATTTAGGAGGAGCTGCATCTTCATTCTGGGCCACCAGCCACTAACTTTGTGGGAGGAAAAGAAAAATGTAGATATTGAGTTGTTTGATTGACATTATTTTATTATATTTTCTTATATTCTTAGAGCATTCTAGCATGAATTACCATACTTGATGATACGATGATTCAACCTCAAAATTTCATATCTTATAAAGTCACTAAAAGTGGGTCATTGGTGCATGTATTTAGAAATAAAAAGCGAAAATTGTATAAGAATTTCTTAGTATGTTCACTTTCATTAATTGGTCCATGGAAGTACTATATTAAGAAATAGGCAAATATATTAAGAAATTTGTATTTGCCTATGTAGTATGCAAAGTTCCCCATGATGCAGTTCTAGTGCTTTTTACCAATTACGAGTAGTGCCTATCCATTTCTTAATATTTTTTATGCACGTGTGTTTTGGGAATACGGTAACCTAATCGTTTCTCCATCTCTCATCTCTCTCTCTCTCTCTCTCTCTCTCTCTCTCTCTCTCTCTATGGAAAAATATTTGTCTGCTTCAACAGAACCTATTAGTTTTATTTGATTATCTTTCCTATTATTATTTTTTCTTCTTATGAGATTGATTCCCATAGTGATTAATGTTTTATTCATTTTGATGAGGTATTGAAGAAATGCTTCAACAGAACATCTTTATGTTTACGAATTTTTTAATTTGTAAATAAAAATTATTTAACATGAATTTTTCTATATGTAAAAATCATTGCATTAGTAGAATCGAAGCTAGCCAGTCATTTCATTTTCATTCATTCATTTTCTGCTTATATATATATATATATATATATATATATATATATATATATATATATATATATATGAAAAAAGTGTATCAAAGATGATGTCTTTGAGAAGTTGACTATAAAAGCGCCATAAATCTCAACATAGATAGTATTTATAGAAAATCCAAACTATTAATTATGATCTCCATATAAAAAAATGATAATATAAAGAAAATCATGTATTTTAGGTACATTTGGCAATATGTTAGATCTGTACAAAATAAATAGTTTTTAACAATAGAACAAATAAACGCTCTTGATTGATGATAACAAAATGTCTAAATTGCATGATTTTTTAATGTCATCTATTTAAAATATGAAAATTACAATCAATGGTTCGGATCGTTCACATGCTTTCTCGATATTGTGATTTAGGATGCTTCCATAGGGAACTTTCTTAAGGCGTTGCCTTAGGTACATCATCCCATATATATATATATATATATATATATATATATATATATATATATATATATATATATGAGTGGAGATCCTAATTCTAAAAAAAAATTTAAAGGAAAAATATTGGATCACTATAATTTTGCCGCTAACTCACGTAAAATTTTCTGAGCTGGCAGCTCACTTACAGTAATCCCATATATACATGTATACACACACATATACATATATATTATATTATATATATGGAATACTATAATTGAGCTGCCGACTCATGAAAAGTTATGTGAGCTAATGACAAAAATATAGTGATGCAATGATTTTCTTCAAATTTTTTCAGAATCGGTATCACTACATCCTTAAGTTATTTCAGATCAAATTTCATAAATTTAGAGTTTATTTATCTTTTCATTCGATGGATACAAAATATTTTATTCATTGAAAACCATTAATTTTGTATCAATTTGATAGAGATCCAAATCAAAACTAAAACTGAAGAAATTGGGTATGAGTGAATCTTCAGTGGTCGATATCATAATCTAAGAGAAATTTTTTTGAAAAATTATTAGAGATAGTGAAAATGAACAGAAGTTTAGATAATTTGAATGAGCAGTCAACTCATTTTCATTATTCCTCATGTATATCTATGTGTATCAATTCGGTTTGTTTAATTCGCTTAAGTACGACTAAAATTACAGAAAAACCATTCTTCTCTGCAGATAGATTATTAAATACTGTAATATTTATCATGTACGATTACTCTTTTTAGAACCCATCAGTTACGTAAGCAAATGGTGATGGTTTAGCTACTATGCTCGCGTGGCCATCTGTCAATTTTGCAAGTAGTTGCAGTGCAGGATCGAGGAGAAACTTTACTTTTCAAAGGATTTGGTGGGATGTTATGCTCAGCTTGCCACTAAAGAGCATATAACCAAAGCTTGAAAGGTTTATTTATTTTTCAGATAGAATTTTATAGTTTTCCAAGGAAAAAGGTACTAAAGGCATGTTCCTAGCTTTTTTCCCACCTTCTGTTGGTTAAATTCACACATCCAACTACTATTTCATATCAATATATCATGCGAGAAATCTAATAAATATCAAATATGTGATATCCATTGTTAAGATTGAAAGGAAAATTTTATACAATTGCTATTATGCCAGTTTTATTATATGGCATGGAATGTTGGGCTATAAAGAAACGTCATGCACAGAAAATAAGTATAGCAGAGATACGTATGCTCCGTTGGATGTGCGACAATACTAGGAGAGATAAATTGAGAAATGAAGATATTCGTACTAAAATAGGTATAGCTCCCATCGATGAGAAGATATGAGAAAATCGTTTACGATAGTTTGGTCATATGCAACATATGCCTACAAGTGCACCAGTTCAAAAAGAGGAGTTTATCAATGTATGGCATATTAAAAGAACGAAGGGAAAACCAAAGAAAATATGGATGGAGGTGATACACAATGATATGAAGTCTAGAGGTTTAAATAAGAAGATATTACTTGATAGAAATGAATGGAGAAGGAATATCAAAGTGATCGATCTGGTGTGATTCTTTTTTTGGTTCATGTAGCCTACCCAAATACTTGGGATAAAAGGCTTAGTTGTTGTTGTTGTTGTATATGATGCCCAGTGTTTATATTCTTTACTCATTTCTCTCTCCTATTTCAGGCCTTGTATGGTTACTTGCATATAGTGCTACAAGTTACAATTTTTGTATTAGCACAAGCGAAATTGTAGTAATGAAAGTTGTTGTAATTTGTATTAGTGTGTTTTGCTTGAAAGTTGCAAGTGGTAATTTATTAGACTCGTAAAATTTTTCAAATTTTAATTTATTAGTTTCAAGAGTTATGTGAAGTATCACATTTTTCAACAATACAATTAACATTTATAAATGAGAGTTGTATGTTATCATACATGTTTTTTGTAATTGTAATTGCTACAAATATGAGTTGCAAAATTTTGCAACTGCAGCTGTAGCTAAACAGTGAAAAAAATCTACTTGCATGTAAAGATAATTGCAAAGATAATTGCAAGCCATCCAACTTGCAATCCCTACCAAACAGTCTATGCTAGTATTATTTCGATACTAATTAAGTATCTGAATATTTCTCTTTGTGAGTAGTACTAATTATACTACTGTTTATGTATTGCAATTAAAACGATATGACAAAAAATATCTCTAAATTACCGATTTCAAGCTAAAAGATGTAACAGTCACCACTCTTCGAGTATCAAAGTAGTTGAGAGTTGCTAGATGCGCCCCATACTTGTCCTAGTGAGCCTTAATTTCTTAGTGAGCCCCATGGTACGTTTAAACCAACCCCTTTTTTCTTAGTGAGCCCCGTAATTTTTCCAGTTTTACCTCCAAAATCATTTGAGAGGGAAAAATGGGGCTCACTAAGAAATTAGCTTCTCCAACTGTTCCTTCTCTCCCTTCTTCTTCCTCCCTACTTTGTTCTTCTTCCTTTCAACTCTCTTCCTTATTCCATTCGCTCTCCCCACTCCGTTTTTCTTCCTCCCTCTCTCTTCAGCGACGTTCGGTCCTCTCACTATTAGCGCGCCTAGTGTCGTGAAAAAGCAGATGCAACGACGCGCCGTTAAATCCTGTCGCGGAGGTATTTTTCCTATTTCCTTCCTTTCATTCCAATTTTGAATTTCTGTGTTGTTTAATAGTGGTAGGATCTAGGGTTTAGAATAATCCCTGGCCAGTGCGATCTGCCCAAGTTCAAAATAGCAACATTATCCCTGGTCGGGGTAAGAAAACCAGCCAATTAAATAAATAGGCCGGGGTTACAGTCTCGGCTAGTGGGTCTCTATGCCGGTGCTGTAACCCCGGCCACTGAGATAAAAAAAATACACATTTCCAAAATCTTTAAAAATTATCATTTTCACTCATCCTTCAACTTAGAGTGTTTATTGACTCCAAAATTTAGGATTTTGGATTCGCTTCTTCCTTTCTTTCTTTTTTTCCTTTTTTTTTCTGGAGTGCTCGTGCGAAAATGAGAGCGAGTTTAAGAGATTGGGGCTCACTAGGAGAACGGGAAGAGGGAAAAGAGGTATTGGGACTCGCTAAGAAAAATCCAAAGACAATTTCATCCAAATTTATAAATAGCAAACTTGTAAATAAAGTGAGTCATTTACATAGGGCACACTAGGACAAGTATGGGGCGCATCTAGCAACTCCCAAAGTAGTTTTACGAAAAGAAAAAATACATATAGTATTTTTCTTTGCCGATCATAGGATGCATAGTTAAAATAATTAATTGTCATGATAATCCTTATCATATTACTTTTGATACTCCGAAAGATTTAATCTATAAAATCATATGCCTTGAGGGTTTCTATTTCCCTATTTTGATACTCACTAATACTAGACAAACTAGGATGGTTGTTGATTCATAATTTTGATCGATTCAAACTTGCAAAGAGAAGAGCACATCAAGCAAGAGTCTACGAAGCTCACGAGCCCATGAAGACTCAGGAATCCTTTATCAATCAGGATCTTCTTTAAATAAAGAAATAAAATTCAACTACAAATAGAAAGTCTTCTCTTCAAAAGAAATAAAATCCATCTCATATTCAAAAACTATATAAATTGGAATTCAACTACAACTCTATCATCAAAAAAAAAAAATTTATAAATATATCCCTCCAACATGAAGAGGAGGCATCTTCTTCTTGATCTAGGATCTCCTCATACATCTCCTCTATATACGCAATGAATATTAATCTCAAAAGACAGAAAGAGAGGGAGAGATTGTACTTCAGATTCTATAATAAAAGATCACGCCAAATAGTCGCCTTACTACCGAGGACATAGGTCCGAGACCTCTCAGCTGAATATCTTTATATCATTGTATATGCATCTCTATATGTTTACTTTTCCTTCGTTATCTAATTTCTCTCTGCAGATTATTCACCTAATGTTTATCTAGTCAGAGTCTAATGAGAGAAAATATTCAAGTTTAGATGCAAGCTTAGTGACTTGTTTCCAATTAAAAAATTCTGATCTAGATACAACTTTTTATATATGAATTCGAATATCGCATTGTATGTGTGTACTAAAAAAAGCATAAAGAAAAGGGCGGTTAAGGTTTTAATTAGACTTCAATAAGTATCTAACATCTAATATTTAACATATGATCGAAATTATGGTCTTAGATTGAAAATCCAAATAAGGAACTGCTCTAAGGGATTGTTTTGTTATTAGAAAAGGACTGAGAAATGCAATTCCCTTATTTGTTTTCTAGTAAAATTGCAGCAAAAACTACAAAATGTAGCATTTGTTGTAAATTTACAACAAAACTATACGACATTTTCTGCGACCAAATTGGTTTCAACTTTTGTTGCAAGATTGCATCTTAAATTTTTAAATAGATGCTACATTTTGTAGCTATTTAAATTTAGAGTTAATTACACTCAGACACCCTGTAGTATGAGGGATGTATAACTTATCATGCATAGAGTTTAAAACTCTTACTTAAACCTCCTAGACCGCAGAAAAAAAAAACTGACAGGAAAGAATTTAAAAATTTATGGGTGATATAAGTTATACACCCCGATAGTACATGAGGTTTGAGTGTAATTAACCCTTAAATTTATAGCAAAACAAATGAAGTAAATGTAGTTGCAGCTGCATTCCATTTCCCATTTCTAACAACCACACTTCCTAAGATACGCATAATATGATTTGCTCAATTACTACCAGGGATCACTATAATGGAGATTCAGAATGAAGCCAAAGGACTTTTTCAACCCAATCACATTGATATCCTGCTTTTTTTTTTAAAGAGAATATCGGTGGTTAAGTAACCCCTGTGTTTCATTAATAAGTCATAATGAAACTAGTAGCATACATAGTAAATATAGTCCTCACCTATATGGAGAGTATAGTTAGTACAAGTAGTTAGTATTACAATACAGTCTTCTACATATCTTCATTCAAGATTCGCTCCTCCATCTACTCCTATTCACTCCAAAGTGTGCATCTCCTTCATGCCCCTATGTCTCCTTCTAGCGTTGGTCTCCTTTCTCTCCCTGAATGCGCAACTGTAGTCTCCTCCTCACATCTTGATGTGTTGTACCTGGTGGCCTGTCTTGACTTGGGCATTCCTACCTATCCATAAAAGCATAACATAATGAATTTTCAAAGCCAAAGCAAGTGCATCAATATTTCTATCATTGAAGATTCTATTACTTCTTTCTAGCCATAAGAACCATATGCATGCACCTATTCTTGACTTCTATTGTATATATTCTCTATTCCTCTTACTACCCTTTTTAATGTCCCCCATATTTCCTCCAAATTATTGTATCTTTGCGATATATATGATCCCAAATCACGTGTCACCTCCCATAACTTTGTAGCAAACGGGCATGTAGTGAATATGTGCTCTATTGTTTTGTCATCTTGCCGACACATGATGCATATGCTTGGCCCTAACCACACGCTCTTTGTAGGTTATCTCAATTTAGAATTGCTTTCCTATCTACAAGCCATATGAACATTTGCACTTTGTATGAGATTTTCAGTTTCCATAGTGCACTTCCTAACGTATATGACACTCCTCTCATGCCCAGTATTTGATAGCTTGTTCTGACAGAGAACATATGATTCTTATCCCATGGCCATAATGGTTCATCCCTGTTATTGTTAAAGACTATTTGCGTATTTATCATCTGCTTCAATTCCCACTCTTATTCTCTAACTATCGGGTCAATCTCTCACGTAAGATGACACCTAAAACGGTTATTTTTAAGTATCGCCTGTACGTAGGTGTCATGTCTGTCCTCTGTCTCAAACACCACTGACGCGATAAATTCTGGTATTATCTCCAACCATCTGTACTCCCAAAAGTTCACACTCTTTCCATTCCCAATCTTGATTCTCAACCCCGCCATAAAAATTTCTTTTGTATAGAGTATCTCTTTCCAGAAATAAGAAGTATTGAGTGTATTCTTGCTCCTTACCTCTCACATCCCTCTAGAAATAGGAAACATTGATATCTTATGATATAATTTATAACTAGTTTCATAATTGTTATTAGGAGTTCACATCAGAAGATAGAGATAATTGGATTCAACTACATATAGTTTTTTTGTTAGAACAATATTAAAACTAGACTATTAAACTTTCCTTAAATCTAAAATCTTTTGAAAAAACTGGTGTATGTTCCGACTTGGGTGTAACCAAATACTTCCATTGGATCACAAATCATCCATGCTGAACAATTCCATGCCTCTTCTTCATACATGTAACCTAATTTACTAGTCACGAGCTGATTTCTCTAGTGTTCTTATAGTACATTGCCGCAATTTATTCAACACCAACCACAACACAAGCTCAGTCAAAGCTACAAGAGCATTCTTTACCACATCTAAGACTACAGTCATCTTCTCACCTTTGAGCAACCATTTTCATAGGAAGAAATCAAAAGTGCCATATTTGTACTAAGCCGAGTTAAAACATTGGTACCTGATGACTTCAATACCCCTTTCTTTTATTGTTACTAGCATCTGAAATATGGACATTTGTTGAACATATTACAAGCCCTCTACCATTGTGAATTGGATCTCCATCATCTCTATGTGACCCATATCACACTAATTTCAAGAAGGACGGTGCTTGTGAATAATCCAATAACTTTAAGATTATCAGTTTACTCTATATTCTCTATAAGATAATCACTGAAATCCTCACCAATAATCTCTTCAAAGTCATTTATTTCTTTATAGATTCCTCTCGAACTATTTTCCTCAAGAAATGCTCTACCTGGATAGCATCAATATGGCCCAAGAGATCATGACAACCTACATAAAAAAAGAATTCATCTGCTTTACTCCTCAAGATAGACTTCCAAAAAGCTTTTAATTCCCATGGCTAATAATTACTACTAATATCCTTGAAACATGTGCGTTTGACATCAGATGACAACAATAGATCTCCTCCTATGTTACCTCAAGGATCTATTATGTTTCTGTTAGTGGCCAGCCGGGTGGACACATCTGTTGTCATCATGGATTACGACAAGGTAACCCTCTATCACCTCTACCCTTCATTCGTGCGGTTAGTGCATACTCCAGAATCCTCTCCACAAGAACAGCCAGTGAGTTCCTTCAACAAGTCGACAATTTTCTCATTAGCATTACCACCACTTGCCCCTAATATGTAGATGACACTCTGATACTGTCGCCAACTGATCCACATTCCATCTTGAATATCTAAATCATCCTATACCACTTTGAGTTACCTTTCGGTCTTACAATCAACTTTTCCAAATTATTGATCTATAAATTTGGGACAACAAGAGATGAAGATGTAGTCACTGCCTCCATCACTACTTCACTTCCCTTAATTGTGCAGAATTTCAACCTATTTTTGATGAAGTTCATCCTTGACTTGCCTTATGAAAGGGATATTACTAATCTCATGGAGGTAGATTGGTCCTTATTAATCCTTCTCTTTTTGTCATACCCTCACATTACATATCCAAATTTCTACTTTTGCAATGGGTGATCATAAAGATAGATAGGATCAAGACAGCATTTACATGGAAGAGATCTATTAAAGTCCTTGACGGTATCTATCTCATCAATTGGAATCACAATTACAAACCAAAGAAGTAGGGCAGATTGAATATTTGCAATCTCTATATATTTAATATCGCCCTACTCTTTAAATGGTGGTGATATCTCCTCCAGCCTGACGATCCCTTACTATGAAAATTTTTAATCTACTACAATTACTACACGATAGGTGTCAAATATGCAAAAAAAAACTCTATTATTTCTTTCAACAAAAAAAACCCTGAAATCTATGAAGAAATAGATCGATCAATAAGTGCACAACAATTATCAACAAAGTATCATATGTTATTGAAGACTCTATTGTTTCTTTCCAGCCAAATATGCGATAGACTACTTGCTAAAGTACACCTTAATTCCACTAAATTCTCTGAGTCTGAAACACTCAAAACCCATAAGTCAGGGACGTGCCTAAGTACGTATCTTCCTAAGAGGTCTATGACTCCCTGAGGAAGCAGCTTCCATCCAAATGTGAGAGGTGGGATCTATCCTTCCATAAGCCAAGGAAGGGAACAAATCACAGTTGATGTCTATAAACCAAGTTCTATAAATTGATTCTTTCAACATTTATGAGGTAAACGGAAAGACAACCTAAAACAATTCTCTAAAAAGGGAGGATTCCAATCCATAAGCTAGAGATGTTCAAAGTATTTAACAAGACCTACCACCATTTGGTAAGAAGTGCCATATTCATGTTATTGATGTTAAGAACCCCCAATCCCCCTTTCTCTTTGCTCTTGCAGACTTTGTTCTAAGCCACTAAAATGCACAAGGATCCACGACTTTTCAAAAAAGGTTTTTCATGATCTTCTCAATTTTAGTTCTAACCCAAACATGGGTTCTAAAGAAAGATATGGAATATATTGTTATAGCAGGTAATATCGTGTTAAGAAAAATAATACAACCATCCAACAATAACGCCCTTATCTTTCTAGCCTCCAATTTCTTTTTAATTTTTTCAAGGAGTTCTTTCTATGTTAAGTTAGTTTATATGTGAGTATAGTTCCACATCAGATAGAGCAAAGAAAGTCTATGAGATTAAGTACAAAGTTGGAGCTTTAATCTAAGGGCTTAAGTTTTTGGGTTAAACTGGTTCTCAGTTTTGTGTTTAGACCTATCATGCTCTCCGTTGGACCCAACAATTCAAAGATATTGAGTAGCCATTTATGGACTACCTTCTGAACGATATTATTTGTACACATGGGTATATATATTGAAGATAGGTTTCCTATGACAAATAATCTTCTTTCCAACCTTCCCATTTACAAGCACCACAGTCTTAAGCCGAGAAGAGCCACATATTTATCCGTACGGTCCACTTATCACTAAAACCCCTGAGCGTGAAGTGAACCATTGTTCTATTTTGAAAAATGCACCAACTCACGATTCAGATAGTCATATATAATAGGGATTTTTACATATATGTCCCTTACTCATTTAAAAATTAGAATTTAGTTCCCCAAATCTTCATATTTTTAATTTACTCTCCCAAATCCTTTAAGTTGCCACAATTTAGTCCTCAGCTATATTTTTGGTCCGAATTTCCTATTATACTCCTGAGTTACTTCAGTTTAGTCATTTTTTTCTCTTCCTCCTCTCTTCATTTTTTTTATTGGGCTCCCCTCTCCATTCTTCTATTATCTCTCTTCCTTCCCAATTAATTTCTAAAGTGAAGTAACTCAGTGAACCCAATAAGAAGAGGAAAGAGAGAGAGATGAGAAAAATGAAGAGGAGAACCTAATAAGAAAAAAAGAGAAGAGAAAGAGGGAATAGTGGACTAAAGTAAAGTAATTCAAGATATAACAGAAATTTCAGGTCAAAAATATGGCTGGGGGCTAAATTGTGGTAACTTAAAGAATTTAGGGATTAAATTATAAATATGAAGATTTGGGGGACTAAATTTTAATTTTTAAAGATGGAAGGGACAGATTTGTAAAAACCCCTATATAATATTATATAATAGATGGATACTTATTATGACACATTATGCATTGGTCAATTGGGTGAGAGCTAGCGCAGTCTGATTGGTCTCCTTCCAATATTGGTGCGCTCTTACCCTCTATCTAACTTTTTTTTTTTTCAATGCTAGTACCGTCCATCTAACTTGAGGGAAAGAAATCGAAAGATAGTCCTAGACGCAAGCCTTTAGAGCAGACTAGATAGGGGGTAGTGCTAATGGAAAGATTATGACTATTATTGTTGCATGTTGCTGGACTGTTTGGAAAGAGAGAAATAATAGAATATTCAATGTATCACTCTATTGATTACTGCATACGTCCTATCACTCATGATTCTATTATCTGGACAGATAATCATTTGAATGAGGAGAGGCTCCACTTATCAGACGTTTCTTCAGGAAACGATCTTGACGGTACCCACCAATCGAGGAGTAGAGGTTTGCATCTTCCGTTCGCTGGGTGTTAGATATGCGACTTTCCAACCTTTTGTCTGCAGGGTCTTTGTACTTTTACTCGGTATCTCATTTTCTGTTTTTATATGTAGTTTTATTTTCGACTTTTGGCATATAGCTTTATGAGGACTATCTTTTTTGTGGTCTAAAACTATGTATGTTCTGTTATTGTCTCTATAATGGAACGTGGATGATACTAGCTCGCCGTCTTACCTTAAAAAAAACTTGGGAAAATTTTATTTACACACTGCATTTTACTTTTGACGCCCTGTGTGCTCTTTACACCAAACTTTCATTTTGAAATGTCACCAATTTACTGTATCCACCCAAATTCTTTTCCAAGTTTAACTCTCCTTCTTCTCTCTATCTCTTTATGTTGTTCGATCCCAAATTTTTTGAATCGGATATTAATTTCTAAGATAAAAATATGTTGATCGGGTATTAATACCCAATCAAAGAATCGATTGGTCGGGTATTAAAACCCGACCAGTAGTCAACGTCTCCCTCACAAAAAATCATAAGTAATAATAAATTGCAAACAAATACACATAAAAAACTAAGAATAAATTTAAATTGTACCTTAAATTTATTCTCCGACACTAATTGCATGTTGAAATTTTCCATTTGAATAAAAAAACTCAAACTAAAACTTCAAATCCTAATTTTACTTGTTACAGTGAATTCGAAGAATTTAAAATTTCTCCAGATCTTTTTAGGAACATGAATTTAAAAAATTTAAGAGGTTAAAAAATCAAATCAATGGGTTTGTGGGAGATGTATTTTTTTATAAAATTAAATTTCACTAAAAAATATTTTTAAAGATTCTAGAGAAAAAACATTGTAGTTCTAAATTTTAAAAAGTCTTAATTTGTAATTTAAGAGGGTAATTTAGGAAAAAAATAAATGGTAAATTTGTAATTATTTATAAATTTTAAAACCGTGCGTGAAGAGTAAATTTCCGTGTGTAAATAGAATTTCCCAAAAACTTGAAGGAAAGAAATTGGAAGTAGTTAGAAAAAAATCCAAACCCCACAAAGGGGAATTATATTTGAGCACACTATATTGCTCAGCAAGCCCACCTTTCGAGAACAATTTTCATACCGTTCGGAGACTAATATCCAAACGGATTTAAAATCATTCGAGGTTTAAACCCTGATCAGGGAGAAAAATATAGTCACATATAGTAATGACAAACTTATAGTTTATGGTTAATTACAGTCAGACCCCCTGTAGTATTGTGGATGTGTAACTTAACACCTCTGAAGTTTGAAACTCTAAAAAAACCTCCTATACTTAGTTATTTTCGCTTACCTTTTTTTTTATTTATTAAAGTGTACTCTTTATCCCTCAAATTCATATTCTATCTCATCCCTTCCTTTAACCAGCACACTTACTCTCTCTCTTTTCTCTCTCTCTCTCTCTCCCGATCTCTCTCTCAGTCACTCACGCTCCCTCTCTGACTGAGAGAGAGGGATAGAGAGAGAGAGTGACTGAGAGAGAGGGATAGAGAGGGAGAGAGAGAGAGAGAGGAGAGAAAGAGTAAGAGTGTGTACTGGTTAAAAGGAGGGATGATCATAGAATAAGGATTTTGAGAGATAAAAGTGCACTTTAGTAAAAGAAAAGAGAGTGAAAATAACTAAGTTTAGAGGATTTTTGAGAGTTTCAAACTTCAGAAATGTTAAGTTACACACCCCAATACTATAAGGGGTCTAACGTAATTAACCTTATAGTTTATATGACTTTAAGAGGTGGGCTCCCTGAGAAAAGTGGCGTGCTCAAATAAAATCCCCACCGGAACCTCGAGAGACGCGCGCGGCAGTTGCGGAGGTTTGATCGCCGATGCTTCCATTTTGTGGTCCCTCTCTCTCTCTCTCTCTCTCTCTCTCTCTCTCTCTCTCTGCATATCTCTATCATTTCCTACCTGTTTTAGGTCTGATTAGCTTTTGAAATCACAAGATCATGAGGATATTTTAATTAAATGTAGCTTTCTAGGGGATGCGTCGGTACCTACAAAAACTACATTACTGATCACATGTCCTCAATTTGTCGAGTAACTTTGGTTGGGACAAAATTGGTGGACAGATGGAACCTGCCGCTCCCAACCAAATATTACAAAAATTTCAACATCACTTCATTTTCCCAAAAAAAAATTGTTAACATGGTGTCTCTGTTTGCAGGGAAGTAGAGCAAAAGTAATAAAAAAATAAGACTACTTTTGATATTTCATGTATTTATTTGGTCAAGAAGAAATTCAAAGTTACATAGAGTGAGTGACGTATCATTTAGTTTCAAATTTTTCCTCCTCACATTTTTTATTTTGGAAGAGCACTAAAAAGCAAAGGAATAAGGCACGAAATTAGTTTTGTTACTCCCATAATTACAGTTCAAAAATTATACATTTATACATAAATAAATAAATTAAATAATATAAGTATTCTTTTATTTTATCAATTAAATAGTATTCCCTTCACTTCTTAAGATAACTCTTCCCCAAATAATTAGCAAACTAATATCCAAAAAAAAAAAAAAACCCTCTCTTTTACTTCCTTTGTGAAAATTACTTCTTAATTTCTTTTCAATCTCACTCCTTCTAGTGAGCCAAAATAGTATATATTACTATCTATAAGCCAAAATAGTATATATTACTATGTACTAAAGAAAGGAGCTTCACATAAGAACTTCACATATGAAATATTCAAATATAGAGTCAATTACGGAGTTTATAGAGATGAAAAGTTAAAACTATACAACCTTATAAATGTACGTGTTTTTGTTCTTTTTCCTTTTCTTTTTGAAGCAAAATGGCAGGGTATACTATGTTCCATTAACGATACTTAATACAACACATATACAACAAACAAACAGTACGAACAACTAAAGGTATCTTGTAATGATGATGGTGACGGACTTTCTAGCCATTAGGTTTACAATTGGAGCCAGTGAAGGCAGGCTCACCGGTTAAGAGGGTGAGATGACCTACGATAGATCCTAAGTTCAATTCAAAATTACGATTACCAAAAAAAAAAAAAGAAAAAAGAAAATAAGAGCTACATTATTTCGTTATAAACAAGAAGGTTTGTTGTTGGCATCCAACTAAGTGCCTAGGGCTACAAAGTATATCCTCTTCCAGTTTTATATATATATATATAAAGAGATGGAAATAAATTGATAACTCATGCAAGTTATCTGAATTGCAGTTTATTTCCACGATCTCTAATAATTTTTTTAAAAAAATTTCTTTTGGATTATGATCTTGACCCTCTAGGGTCCACTCATATCCAATTTCTTGGAATTTAATTTTCATTTGGTCCTTCATTAAGTTAACACAAAATTAAAGGTTTTCAATGAATAAAATATTTTGTATGTACTTGACGAAAGGGTAAATGAATTTAAAAATTTATGAAATTTAATCCGAAAGGGGTTAAAGAGGTAGAGATAGTAATTATAAAAAAAAAATTGAAGAAAAATTATTGGATCATCATACTTTTATCGCTAGCTCACGTAAATTTTTCTGAACTGGCAACTCACCTACAGCAATCCCCCATACACACACACACACATATATATATATATATATATATATAGAGAGAGAGAGAGAGAGAGAGCATGAAATTCACCGGTGGTGAAAGAGATTCCTTTACTAGCGCTTAGGTGGTCCAATAATTGTATTACACGTGACATCACTTAAGTTAACAAATAAAAGAATTTTCTTAACCGCTCTTTGAGTGGCGCCACGTGTAGTTCAATTATTGGGCCATCTAAGCGCTAGTGACCCTTCATCGCCGGTAAATTTCCCATTTCCTCATATATATATATATATATATATATATATATATATATATATATATATATATATATATATATATAATAGGGTTATAGATTATATAATTCCTTATAGTCTTCATTGATGGAACCAAATGGCATCTGTTTTTGACATTTTTTGACGGTAGTTGTTCAATTATTTTCCACAGAGAAGATTGCTACTTCGAGCATGAAACAACTTCAACATTGAGAGTGACAACATAATTTACAATTAACAAAATAATTAGGTGTGATCAGGTGACAGCTCACTGGAGCACTAATCACACTTATTATTTATAGATGATGGATTGGTTGATGCAACACAATGGGACATATGGGGAGAAAAAAAATCAATGCAACATTAGTATAGAATACAAAAGGACAAAGACAAAATTGAATAATATCTAATATCTAGCTACTTGTTAATTATCAATATAACACGTTCCAACGTCAGCTATAATAGACAAGTTCACATGCTAATGTCACGTGAGATAAAATAAATCTAATGTTTAATTTTTTTTTTTTTAAAGAAACGGAGATTAATGTACTATTTCCTAGTTTTAAGGCGTGAGAATTTTTCCTATAAAGTTCTAGAAATAATCATAATATAAATTATAAATAAATATAAAAAGTAGGAAAGATGTTATCGGTCTCGTAAAGGTATATAACTAATGCCTTAAAGGACGTATGCTGATCTCGTGAGGCCAGCCAATCGTAAGTATGTCTAATAGCACTTAAGATTTGAGAGAGTTGATTATGAGTTATAAGCATGCTCAGTGAAGAAGATATATAAAGAGACAAAAGAATCATTATTGAGATAATAGAAGATGAAAAGAGATAGGTTTTTTCTTACTCTTCCATGCATGATATTTGATATACTTATATGACATGATTCTCATAACTTTCAAAATAATTCAAGTTATTTATTCAAAACAGATAAATTGGTGCACCTACAAATGTCGTATACATTATCTTTCAAATTTATAGATTCTCTATTATTATTAGTAGGTTATTAGCCTTATTATAACATAATTTTTGGGGTTATAGTCCCCACTCTTAGCCCCGTGTTGACCTTTGATGAGTTGAGATTGATTTAATAAATTAATTTTGGTGTAACTAGGCCACCTATTTGTTGAGTTTGAACAACCCCAAGCGCCAAAAAAATACAAATTTAGTTAGGTTGTCTGTGCTAATCACTCATTATATAAAAACTGTCATCTCTTTTTTGATAAAAAAAAATTGTAATATCTAAAGCATTAGTTGAGCGTTTGTTATTTTTATCGGTCTTTCCTTGTGTTTTCCTAACTGAATTTGAAAAAGGTATCCATCATTAATGTCCATTTAAGTTCTGTAATTCACCTTCGAGATGATTTACTAATTAAAAAAAGGGTTTTTACATATCTGTCCCTTACATCTTTAAAAATTAGAATTTAGTCATCCATATCTTCATATTTATAAGTTAATCCCCCAGATCTTTTAAGTTACCACAATTTAGTCTCCCAGCCATATTTTTAGTCCGAATTTTCTGTTATATCCCCGAGTTACTTCACTTTAGTCCTTCCTTTCCTCTTATTTTTTTTCCCTCTTCTTATTGGATTCCTCTCTCCATTCTTCTCCTCTCTTTTCCCTCCTAATTAATTTCTAAAGTGAAGTAACTAAGGAGAACCCAATAAGAAGAGGAAAGAGTGAGAGAGAGGAGAAGAATAGAGAGGGGAACTCAATAGGAAGAGGAAGCGAGGAGGAAGAGAGAAAGGAAGATTAAAGTGAAGTAACTCAAGGGTATAACGGAAAATTCAGGCCAAAAATATGGCTGAGGGACTAAATTGTGGTAACTTAAATGATTTGGATGACTAAATTATAAATATGAAGATTTGGGGGACAAAATTCTAATTTTTAAAGATTAAGGGACAAATATGTAAAAACCCCTTAAAAATGCCAAATGGATTATTATTATTATTATTATTATTATTATTATTATTATTATTATTAATGGGGTTCGTATTTCAGTTGGCTATGACCTCTGGAGAAGGGATTTCGAGAAAGCATATGACACAATCAATTGGGATTGCTTACTCGAAACAATAGAGAACATGGGATTCAGACCGAAATGGTTAGGATGGATTCTTGGATGGTTAAATTCTGCAAAAATAAAAATAACCATGAACGGAGAGAATGGTAGAGAAATCAAATGTAGGCAGGGACTGGGATAGGGAGATCCTCTTTAACCTTTACTATTCACCTTGGTTGTGAATGTGTTAGATAAACTTCCAAATAAGATGAAAGAAGAAAGACTCATAGAGGGACTGGATGTCTTAAGAAGGATGAAAATCATAAACCTCCAATATGAGGACGACACATTATTGTCTGCGTGAGCCATAAAATAAGCAATAACTATAAAGTGGGTTTTTAAAACATTTGAAATCTGTTCAAAACTTAAAATTAACTTCTATAAAAGCCATTTTTTGCTATCGGGAGAAAATAATGTTAACATTATGATCATAGAAAGGATTATGGGATGTATAAAGAGGTCAATTCCTGGTGTCATATCTAGGAATTCCGATCAAACAAACAATACTGAAAAGGAAAGATTGGAGAGGTCTGTTGGATAAAATACTCAGAAAATTAGAAGGATGACAAAAGAACTATCTGTCCCTAGAGGGAAGGGTTACACATCTAAATGCAGTATTACAACAATACTGTTGTATATCCTATCTATCCACATGACACTAGCATGGACGATAGGTAAAATTGATCAGATTAGGAGAAAATTCTCTGAAAGGGACCAGCGAGAGAGGGATAGGGCTACAATTTAATAGTCTGAGAAAAAATCTGTATGAACAATAATGAGGGGGGCCTAGATATTAAACAATTAAATAAAATGAACTTAGTAATTTTGACCAAGTAGTGGTGGAAATTAAAGACGAAATCTCAGCCTTCACTGACAAAGGTAATACAACAAAAATATCAATCTAGAGGAGGTACATGGAGAGGAAGAGACAAAAAACAAAGTGAATGCATCATCCTTCTACAGATGAATACTTTCTACTAAGAAAGTTTTTATATCAGGATTGAGGTTCAGAATAAGGAGTGAAGAGTGTGCAAATTTTTGGGAAGATAGGTGGTTGGATGAAGAGAGGCCTAAGTGTATTGCACTGGTGGTTTATGGAGTGATAAGAAGAAAAAACTGTTCGGAAAGAGAAAATTTCTCTGGTAACCGTATAAAGCGGAGACTTACCTAAATAAATAATCAACTAATTAAGGAACTAGAAAGAAAATTGAAGCAACTCATAAATGCACAAATAATTCTTAAAGGTAGTCATGATGAACCTACATGGATTTGGGACAAAAGTCAATACTTCACAGTCAAGTCAGGCTACCGCATAATTTGTATGAGGGGGATTAAGAGTGAAATTGCAAGTGTAATATAGAGATTGAAAGTACCTTACAAAGTCGAGATATTTATATGGCTAGTTCATAGAATGCAATACTAATATGGGATAATTATCCACAGAAAAAGAGTTGGATGGGGCCAAGAGTGTGTGCCATGTGTAGACATAAGGAAGAGATGGTTGAACACCTATTCGTAACATGTACATATGCTACAAAAATATGAGAGATGACAAATGACTTGGGAACTTATAAAATAAGAAAATATAACAACATAAATGAAGTATGGGAAGGGTTCAGAGTAAAAAATAAGAAGAATAAAAACATTGTGTTACAAAAAACACAATTTGTGCATGCATATGATAAAATATGGTTAGATTAAAAAGAAAGAATCTTTAATGATAAAACTAGTAGTGCATTCTCTGTAGCTATGAAAATTCACCATCATATTTTTCTGTGGACAGATTTAATCAACATTATACAAAGTGTTACACCAACATCTGTGGGCCAACGGGAGATGAGAAGGAGATTAGAGCTGTATATCTAGGAGGAGGAGGAGGAGGAACACACCCAGGTGGAGGAATAGAAACCAACAGAAAGAGGCTACATAGAGGAACTCAAGGGAGGCGCATAATATAAATTTGGAGAACTTTCTATATAACTTCATGAGTTGTAAGATCAAACATATTTAACATGTTTAGACTTCCATATAGGGAAGACATATATGTAATATGAACTACTATTTTCATTATATCTTATTAATAAAACATGGGGAGTAATTATCTAACCGGTATTCTCTAAAGAAAAGGATGTTGGTATATTTTGATTTGGTAATATGCTTTAGATTAATATGGGCAGACTTGTTTAGTTAACATAATTACTACACAAACTTTATACTGTAATCATGCACAGAATTATTCTGTTACAGTTTTTTTTTTTAGTGTTAAACAGAATAATTAAATTGTTCTTATTACTGTTCTTATTTCCTAACACAGTTTCCAGAATTAAACTGTTTACAGAATTTTCAGTTTTAAATTAGAAGAAGACTGTTTTCAGAAAACAGTAAACTATTAAACTATTCTTCTTTAACTAGTTTACTTAACCTAAACAGAATAAAGAAGAAACTGGATTAAGAAAAACATGTTTCAGAAACTTGAAGGAAGACAGGAAGACGACAAGAAGATGAGAGGATGATGATCGAGATTAGTGTTGAACACTATCTCCTTAAAACAGATTCGCCCTCCACCACTTGTTTCTGGATTACTGTGGGCGTCGGTCTCCCAGGATACAACGATCGGTCTGCAGAGGGAAGGAAGCCGCAATCCCTCTGCTCTGGCGAATCTGATAAAGGTTCTCTCTGGTTGATGTAATGCAGGACTATGGAATAGAAGAACTGGTTCTTCTGTAGACAGAAATTGAGGAACTTCTGTCTGCAGAAGAAGCGAGGAAACAGAAAAGAAAAATTTTATCTCTTTAAAACTCTGGACCCAGACCCTATTTATAGGTTTTCAACAGTCGCAACGGTTGGCCGTTTCAACAGTTGTGACCGTTTAACGGCAACCGTTGGCGGCGACCGGTGACTGTTGGATCGCCGACCGTTGGACTTCAACGACTCTTGACTGGGCCGTTTCAATAGTTGTGACCGTTTAACGGCAACCGTTGGCGGCGACCGGTGACTGTTGGATCACCGACCGTTGGACTTCAACGACTCTTGACTGGCGGGGCGGGTGCAGATCGAATCCATTCAAATCTGAACCCATCAGAGGCAACCCGAATCCAATAGCACCAAAAATCAAAGGCTCCTCAGCTCCTCGCGACGTTGCATACGTGCGAAGTGCAAAGTGCGCCTCTAAAGCACCCAATGCACCCTAAACGCCCATTCGCCCTCGCACATGCGCGTGCGCGTGCGCGTGGGGGGGGGGTGCTTAGCACCACCCGTGGTGCTCAAGGTTTTCCTCTTCTTACATAAGCAAAGTAATGGAACAAGTTACCATATTTAAACTCACATCCTTACAATTCTCTATCCAATGTGGGACTATCTTTTCAACTTCCCTTTTGTTCCTTTTGCTATGTACTCAACTTTTGAAGCCAATTTCCATTCACTTAATTCATTTAATTTGAACTAGTAAATTGGCTTAATTTAATGTTCAAATTAGTGAATGAATTCAATAATCCCCCACATGAATGAAATGGCTTAGACTCTAATGCAAATAACCAGAGAGTGTAATAGAAAGTTACCGCATCGGGAGAGGTGGCTTTTGGTTTTGAACCTTTCCTAGTGAAATATTATTGAGTTTACTTGCTAACCAGTGAACACGATATTTTTGAACTGTTCAGTTTTTGATGTAAACTAAGACAATAATATTCACATGACTTCTTTTAACTTTATCAGATTCTATATTGTGTCCATTTTGGCCTTGGACAACCTGGTAATTCTGTGAGTGCTCTTAGAGAACTTAGCCTTTATCATTTTCATAGAAGCGGCCCCTTCTCACTAACATAGGTGATCTCTTATCAAGAGTATCTTGCCATACTCCACTTAGATTTCTAAGATATAAGGATCATTAAAAACTTAGTTTATCCTAACACATTGCAGGTAATCACTATTTTACCATAGAAATGAGATAGGAAATATGTTTCCTCAGTGATTCTTTCGAGTTCCCCCACAATTCGGTTGTCCCTTTGAACCTAGATCTTGGGATCTCCAGTCAACTAGGTTGGGTTGCCATTATGGAGTTACTCTTTAGTAGGCTGTAATCCCATTCCCGTCGATAGCTTATATACTTGATCTCTAGTCAAGCCTTTTGTTAATGGATCTGCAATATTATCTTTTGATTTTATATAATCAAGAGATATTATGCCGTTTGTAAGCAGCTGTCTTACAGTTTCATGTCTACGACGTATATGTCGTGACTTTCCATTATACAATACATTCTGTGCCCTTCCAATTGCTGATTGATTATTGCAATGGATGCAGATTGCTGACACAGGTTTAGGCCACATTGGAATATCTTCTAAAAAGTTTCAAAGCCATTCTGCTTCTTCTCCAGTTTTATCTAAAGCTATAAACTCAGATTCCATAGTGGATCTGGCTATACATGTTTGTTTAGAAGATTTCCAAGAGATGGCTGCACCTCCGATAGTAAATACATATCCACTTGTGGATTTGATATCTTTAGAATCTGTTATCCAGTTAGCATCAGTGTATCCTTCAATCACTGCTGGATATTTTGTATAGTGCAGCCCATAGTTAGTAGTGTATCTCAGATATTTGAGTACTCTAACTATCGCTTTCCAGTGGTTCTCCCTTGGATTACTTATAAATCTACTCAGTTTGCTAACTGAGTATGCTATATCAGGTCTTGTGCAGTTCATTAAATACATAAGACTGCCAATGATCTGAGAATATTCTAACTGTGATATACTAGCACCTATATTCTTTGTAAGATGTAAACTCATATCTACAGGTGTCTTAGCTATATCAGTATTTCCCTTATCAGATTTTCGAGTATTTTCTCGACATAATGTGATTGTGATAAGGTATATCCATCAGATGTCTTGGAAATTTTAATACCAAGAATAATATCTGCAATGCCTAAGTCTTTCATATCAAATTTCCGTGTTAACATAATTTTTACCTCTTTAATTAGAGCCACCGTGCTACCGGTGATAATCATGTCATCCACATATAAACATACAATGATATAGTTGTACATATCCCCTTTTACATATACATATTTATCGCATTCATTATAGCGAAATCCATTTGACAACATAACTTGGTCAAAATTCTCATGCCATTGTTTAGGTGCTTGTTTAAGTCCATAAAGTGACTTAACAAGTCTGCACACCTTCCTCTCTTTACCTGGAACTACAAACCCTTCAGGTTGTTCCATGTAAATTTCTTCATCTAATTCACCGTTTAAAAATGCTGTTTTTTACATCCATTTGATGAATCTCAAGATTATATAATGCTGCAAAATCAATTATTAATCTTATGAATATTATTCTTGTTACAGGTGAATATGTATCAAAATAATCTAAACCTTCCTTTTGTCTACAGCCTTTTACCACAAGTCTAACTTTGTATTTGTCTATAGACCCATCAGGTTTTATCTTTCTCTTGAAGATCCATTTATAACCTAATGGTTTAGTTCCTGGAGGAAGATCCACAAGTTCCCAGGTGTGACTTTGAATAATTGATTCAATTTCACTATTTACTGCTTCTTTCCAAAAAGGAGCTTCAGGTGTAGACATAGCCTCTTTATAACTTTGAGGTTCTTTTTTTAATAGATATGTTAGAAAATCAGGACCAAATGTTTTAGTAACTCTGGCCTTTTTGCTTCGTCTACATTCATCCTCATTAGTTTTATTTACAGAATCAGATTCTGTATCTCTTAGAATTTCATCACAAGTCCTTTTCGGAGAACTTGATTCATGTTCTTTACTAGGAAATATATTCTCAAAGAATACTGCATTCCTAGATTCAATAATAGAGTACTTATGTATTTTTGGATGATCAGAGTTAAAAACAAAGAAACGATAAGCACTGCTATTATGAGCATATCCAATGAATATACAATCAATAGTTTTAGGTCCAATTTTAGTCCTTTTCGGAGTAGGAATTGCAATCTTAGCTAGACACCCCCACACTCTTAAGAATTTATAACTAGGTGCTCGACTTGTCCATAATTCATAAGGTGTTTTATCAAGTTTCTTTTGGGGTATTTTGTTGAGAATATAATTAGCAGAAAGTAGAGCTTCCCCCACATGTTCTGGGGTAAATCAGAACTTATTAACATGACATTCATCATTTCTTTTAAAGTTCTGTTCTTACGCTCAGCAATTCCATTTTGCTATGGAGTGTAAGGAGCAGTTGTTTGATATATAATACCATATTCTACATAAATTTGTGCAAATGGTGACTCATATTCACCACCTCTATCACTTCTTAGCATTTTTATCTTTTTGCTAAGTTGATTCTCAACTTCATTTTTATATTGTATAAACATTTCAATTGCCTCATTTTTTGTTCTAAGTAGATATACATAACAATATCTAGTACAATCATCTATAAACGTAATAAAGTACTTCTTTCTACCTCTAGTTTGGACAGATTTTAAATCACATACATCTGTATGAATTAATCCTAAAGGTTCAGTACTACGTTCTATAGAATGAAATGGAAGCTTAGTCATTTTTGATTCAATACATGTTTCACATTTATTTTCAAAGTTTATATTGAAATTAGGCAACATATTTAAATTTATTAATCTTTGTAAAGTATAATAATTAACATGTCCTAATCTACCATGCCAAATAAAAGGTGACTCAGTCATATAAGCAGAAGAATCAATTTTATTGATAATCTTAGGGACAATGGTCATTACATTTATTTTAAACAGACCATTGGTCATATATCCCTTACCTACATATACACCATTCTTTGTGAGTACAAACTTATCAGACTAAAATACAAGCCAAACCCTTTCTTACTCAAGACTGACCTTGAGACCAGATTCTTGCGGACATCTGGTACATGAAGTACATCAGTAAGAGTAAGTTTTTTTCCTGAAGTCATTTTTAGTACAATATTTCCTCGTCTTTCAACCTTGGAGGTTGCAGAGTTACCCATGTAGAGTAGTTCTCCTTCCACAGAATCATATGTGAAGAACATCCACTTGTTGGCGCAAATGTGGCGAGTGACCCCAGTATCCACCCACTATTCCTTAAAATTGCTACCAACTAGGTTTACCTCTGAGACAACAGATGTACAGTTTTCATCTACATTTGCACAAAGATTTTCTTCTTCGGCCAAATGTGCATTAGGATGCTTCTTCTTCTTTTTCGAAGAATCTGATGCCTTTCGCACACAACAGTCCTTTGCACGATATCCAGGCTTGTCGCAGTTGTAGCACTTGCCATTGAATCTCTTCGAGTTACCACTCTTAGAGTCTTCACCATTGTGCTTTCGCTTCCTGTCATTAGACTTATTGGAATTTTCCATAACGTTAGCTTTAGAAATATTGTATGATTTCCAATTTTTTTTTCAGAAAGACGGTTGTCTTTTTCAATCCTCAGTCGTACAATCAGATCTTCAAGTGTCATTTCTTTTCGTTTATACTTTAGGTAATATCTGAATTCTTTCCAAGATGGTGGCAATTTTTTAATAATTGCAGCCACTTGAAAAGATTCACTAATGGTCATACCTTCAGCATGAATTTCATGAATGATCACTTGAAAATCTTGTACTTGGTTGATTACATTTTTATTATCAACCATTTTATAATCCAGAAACTTACCGACTACATATTTCTTAGAGCCGGTATCTTCTGTATTATATTTCTTGTCTAAGAACTCCCAAAGTTTCTTAGTAGTAGCAATTGAACTATATACATTATACAGTATATTGTCCAATCTATTGAGGATATAGTTCTTACTCAAGAAATCCGCATGTTTCCATGCATCAACCGCCTTCACTGATTGTTGATCATCTTCAACAAGAGTAGGCACAGTCTCCTTCAAGTACTTGGCTAGATTTAGTGTAGTGAGATAGAACAATATTTTCTATTGCCATCTCTTAAAATCTGAGCCACTGAACTTCTCTGGTTTCTCATACTGGCTTGAAGGCACAGTTGGAGTAACCATGACAGGAGTTATCACAGTGAACATATCAGATGCTGTAGCCATCTGTTTCAGATAAAATTTATCTATCTTAATGTCTTGTAACAAATTTTAACTTTCTAATAAAACTGAAAATCAATTCAACACTCCAAATCACAAAACAGAAATTAACTATCCTTTTTTCAGAAGCAATTAAGATTTCTAGTCTCCAAATCACAAAACAGAAATTTTCCAGAAGCAATCAAGATTACTAGTGATTGATGACAGTATTTTAATTTAAAAACAAAAATTTCAGTTTTAAGACTGAATATTATTATGACAGTGTTTTAATTTAAAACAAAAATCTCAGTTTTAAGACTGAATACTTTTAAGACTGAATTAATTTCACAACAGTATTCTAATCTATATTGAATACTTTTAAGACTGAATTAATTTAACATTATTCTAATCTAAACAAATATGGTCGGTTTTAAGAATGTAGGTTCTAAACAAAAATGTTTAAACTGTATTATTAAAAAATTAATCTAAAACAAGCAAGAATCGGTTTTAAGAATGTTGGTATATTTTGATTTGGTAATATGCTTTAGATTAATATGGGCAGACTTGTTTAGTTAACAAAATTACTACACAAACTTTGTACTGTAATCATGCACAGAATTATTCTGTTACAGTTTTTTTTTTTTAGTGTTAAACAGAATAATTAAATTGTTCTTATTACTGTTCTTATTTCCTAACACAGTTTCCAGAATTAAACTGTTTACAGAATTTTCAGTTTTAAATTAGAAGAAGACTGTTTTCAGAAAATAGTAAACTATTAAACTATTCTTCTTTAACTAGTTTACTTAACTTAAACAGAATAAAGAAGAAATTGGATTAAGAAAAGTATGTTTCAGAAACTTGAAGGAAGACAGGAAGACGACAAGAAGATGAGAGGATGATGATCGAGGCTAGTGTTGAACACTATCTCCTTAAAATCGATTCGCCCTCCACCACTTGCTTCTGGATTACTGTGGGCGTCGGTCTCTCAGGATGTACGTGCGAAGTGCACGCCCTAAACGCCCATTCGCACATGCGCGTGCGGGCGGTGCGTAGCACCACCCGTGGTGCTCAAGGTTTTCCTCTTCTTACATAAGCAAAGTAATGAAACAATTTACCATATTTAAACCCACATCCTTACAATTCTCTATCCAATGTGGGACTATCTTTTCATCTTCCCTTTTGTTCCTTTTGCTATGTACTCAACTTTTGAAGCCAATTTCCATTCACTTAATTCATTTAATTTGAACTAGTGAATTAGCTTAATTTAATGTTCAAATTAGTGAATGAATTCAACAAAGGACTCCTAGAGAGGGTGAGGGGGAGTGAGTTTCAATTGGCAGGTTGCCTCTCGAAGGAAGGAGGAGAGTGAGGACCAAGGAGGTGATTGTATTTCGGAGGATGTTATGGACACCGATTTGAAGCGCTATAAACAGCCCAGTTAGTAGAGTAGTCTATGAAGCCAGCAGACATGTTTTCACTTGAATCAGCCATAATCATAACATTTAATCTTATCTCATGAAGATGATATGTGGATTTAGACCTTTTCATTCTAAGCTTGAAATCACAATATCACATAACAATTCTCATGTTTTACTCAGAATTAATTTATTTTTGGAATTTTATTGGTCCAAGTATCAGTTGTCGGTCTGTCCTATTAAAAAAAAAAATTAAAATTTTTTTTTATTTAAAATACAAATTTTTGAATAGGATGGGCACTCACCACCCTTGGCGCTGATTATCATCCGTTGAAAATTCACAATAAGAAACTTAATTTTCCCTTCCCAGTTCGCGTTATTTTTTTTTTCTCATGTTTACGTCCCTCCTAATCCTTCTTTTTTGTTGACAAACTCCGTTGTTTAGAGTTAATTTAATTGTAAAGCGCTCCGTTGTTTAGAGTTAATTTAATTGTAAAGCGCGTTGAAGCCGTAGGTATCCATAGGCTATCTAATTTCTTCAGAGTTCATATGGAAGCTTTGACAGGATAAACAAACTAGAAACTTAATTTAAATAAGAAGTATATTAGAGTAGCGTGTTTTTTTTTTTTTCCTAATTTTTTTTTTTCCTAAGTCAAACTCTCTCACACATTTTTTATTCAACATTATTCAAATTGAGTTCTCATTAGAAATCGAATTCAGAATTTCTCGCAAATTAAAGAAAAGTACTGATATCACTTAAGACAAGGCTCGTTGACAATCTAATCAAATCGATTGCAAATTTCAAGCGGAATTACTCGGCAGACCTATGTTATTCAAACCTAACTGTTCTTTTAGCAAGAGAATATTTTAGACTTCAAGGAGTCTTAGACATCAATGTCAATTTGATTAAGGTTTTGAATTCAACAGTAACGATCCACTTCCATATAACATATTTGTTATAATATAAATATTTATTGCAATAATATTATACTATTTTAAATGATAGTAATTTTTTAAAAGAGTAAATTAAAATATATTATTTTAAAATAATCTTTTGTCCAAAATCAAATTTAGTTTAATATCAAGATTGTACCTTATATCTTTTCTGAAGCCTAAACAAATGGTTGTGATCCAAAACTTTAAAATAAATTTTAAAAAAAATATAACTTTTGAAAGATTTAATCCATTAGCCTCCCACTCATGCATCCAACTAAGTCTAAGTTAAAACTACAAGGTTATGTTATTCAGTTATTAACTAGAAAATAAACTAACTATTTGAACTCAATTTTGACAGTTAATATCTTCCCATTAATTCAATCATGACGCTTCCAATTTAATATCTTTTATAAAAATTAAACCCTCTAAATTACATTAATAGCCATCAAATCCTAAAGCTCCAATTTGAATGCTATTTAAACTCCTAAATCAAAATATTTTAACCCATAACAACCATCATTCTATTCTCTAAAATTTCTCGCGCCATCGCCATTGAATTCACCGTCCTTATCGTCGGAGTTTTGTCGGAGAATTTTTACCTTCTTTCTCTTTTTAGATCCACTGATTAACATGGGTAAACTCTCCTCTTTTTCTTATTGGGTTTAAGTTTCTTTGATCTTTCCCACTATCCAATAACTTTAAGGACTTAAAAGAAATATCCATTATTTTATCTTATAGAACTCATAAGATGAATTCATATTCGTTTATTGATTTCAAACTCGTTAGACTATTTAAGCTTAAAATTTGTTTTTGACTGCTTTAAAAATATTTAAAATATCCCTAAAAATCATCTAACTTAATGTTAAACTATTTTTAACATTTGTCTAATCCTTTATGTGTAGATTATTTCGTTGTGATTATAATTTATTGCTCACATGAAACGAATCGACTTGAATTCATTTTGAACTCATTAATCATGTTGCTCTATAATTGTTATTTCAATGAAATTATTTATTTTGTACAAATTAATTTGTTCTCTTTTACGAATTCGCCTACTATTTATTATGGGGTATTTACTGGTTTGTCCCTCAAATCTTTATATATTATGATTTTGCCCCCCAAATCTTTATATTTAGAATTTTGCCCCCCAAATCTCATAAGTTACAACAATTTAGTCCCTCTCTCTAACACAGTTAAATATTTGACCATTTTACCCCTCTTTTCCTCTTCTATTTTCCTCCTCTCTTCTTCTTCTTTCTTCCTCCTCTCTTCTCCTTTTTTTCATTATTTCTCCTTTCTTCTTTCTCCTCTCTTCCTCCTCTCTTCTCCTCTCTTCTCTAACACAGTTAAATACTGAAAGAAGAGAGGAGAAAGAAGAGAGGAGAAATAATGAAGAAAAGGAAAAGAGAGGAGGAAGAGAGAAGAAGAAGAGAGGAGGAAAATAGAAGAGGAAAAGAGGGGTAAAATGGTCAAATATTTAACTATGTTAGAGAGAGACTAAATTGTTGTAACTTATGAGATTTGGGGGGCAAAATACTAAATATGAAGATTTGGGAGGCAAAATCATAATATATAAAGATTTGAGGGACAAACCAGTAAATACCCCATTTATTATTGTCCATGTTATGGAAATTAGTTCATCTTTGCTATGTACTTGTTATTAGGTTTGTTAATAATATATTTTAACTAGATTTTAGAATGATTGATATATATAGAATATTTGATAAAACCATGTAGAAACTACAATCATGGAAAAATACTTTTTGTAATATTATTTTGTATCGGCGTCTAAAAAGACTGTTTTCTATATTGGTTATATAATCAAAGAACATGTGTAATAGGAAAATCCTTCTTGCATTCATATACTCATCTAACTGATATATTTCTGTTATATCTCAAATTAGTAAATTCTTGATTTGTCAATATCGTAACTTATTCAACAAAATATAAATCAAGGGAACTCATTGATCCATATACAATTTATGAGAACAAGAATTTAGATATGACACGAACTATAAATATATAATACTGGATTGGAAAAAGATTGGATAAGAAATATATTTTGTTTTGAATATAAACATGTTTAGTTATACAACTGAACCTTTTGCACACTATGAGTGCATGACAATTTATATGGTCAATTAAATTATTTCTGTTAGCCTAACTACGTATCCGATATGTCGGACATAAAACTGAATAATTCACGTAACTTTTTTTTTTTTTTTTTTTTACGTAGAAACAATCGGAACAATAACATTTTTACATTAAAATATATGATAAACGGATAAGACAAGAGTGATGATTTACTCTTGCACACTGCCACCACTGTACCCACAGTCCACTAGATATCGATTGCTATCATCAGGATATGCTGGCGGAGTCACAATCAAATCAATAACAATTAAAAAGTTCGTCAGGATACGTGCAAAACTGCTACTTTTGTTTCTGAACTTTCTCCGTTTTGCGTCGATCCAAAAAGTGACAAGAAACCTGAAGAAGAATAGCAGATGAGCGTGCTTAGCTTTGATGAGACGCACAGGCATCATCCTATACAATTTATTTTTGAAGATAAATGGTGGGTAAGCTCGCCACGTTTCATCCTGCAATTTATTTAGTCCAGAACTTCACAGCTCCCAGTCTCAGTCACCATTCATGCTGCACATTGCACATTGTTGACACCTCGCACCTATGTTATCACAAATTGCCAATTTACTAGATAAGAGCAGCCGAATACACGAGACTAGATAAGAGCAGCCCGGTACACGGGGCATCCGTCGGTCTGAAAAGGGCCCTGTTACTTCATAAGCAAAGAAAATTAAGCTAAAATATGTGTAGATATGAACCGGTAGATCACCAACTTAGAGTCACAGCGGGGACAAAATTGCATGTGTATAATGCAACAAATATGTGCAAGATCACAAGAAGCATAAATATTTGAAGCATACACACCTATTATAGAGGCAAACTGGTGTACAATCAATCAACTTTGTTTTATATATGAATGATTTGGTTTGTTGCTCGTGTTTAGACAACTTGTTAGCACTAGTTGACAATTTAAATTTGCTCACATTATCAAGTGAGGATGATAATGGACAGGTCTGTGGACCAATATATTTGGTCAATCCTATTAAAAAATTTGAATTAGAAAGATGAAAAATTCATTTTCAATTCAAACTTTTGAATAATACGAATTAAGAATTGACCTTTAGACTCGTCCAATCTCATCTCTACTATCAAGATACACATGTGGAACCCCAGCTTTTATCTGTATTATCTCCAATTAACTGCATAACATTGTGTGATGCATCACAATTTCTTTGTGGCTTCAAGGTCCGAATATTCGGATCCTCTAATTTCCACCTTTTGCATTGATCGGTCAAATATGGCACGCAATGCACACCATAATTGCCCTTGTTCTTCCTTCAGCTCATGATGGATCCATATATAAAGCGAACTGTTCAGTTCACATCCATGGAATCTGCTGCATTCGGATAGAAGAGAGATACTCGCTGCATACTCAACCGTTCGATGGACGTTATGCATCTCCTGACATAGAATGAATCTACAAGCCTTGTAGCTGACACAAGTTCCAGAATTGTTAAGAGATCCAACCAAACTGGCGGAGGTAAGCTTTTCCGAATCCAACGCTACAAACTCAATGGACCAGGATCCAAGTGTACCAGCCCCACAAGCATTGGTCCTAGGCGAACAAAAGTCAAATTCAGACTCACCCGAACACACTTTCCTTTTGCTAGCCTGATGCGGAAGCAAACCTCCCGATTCAACCCCAGATTCAGCAGCAGGCTGGATATGCAGAGACCAACTGCTGCATAATTCCCTTCCAGAAGTCGAATACCATGTTACTTTTGTCTTCACCAATCAGCCGCGTTGGTGATATAAATGAGAAAGAAATTCAAACCTGAATGCATTCCCACCAAAGAAAGATTAGTTTCCCCGCAAGTCAAAGATCAGCCACGCGTTCTGCCGAATAAAAACACAAGGCCCTCATCACCAAACTTTCTCCTACTCATTCTCCCCCTTCTCTATATCAACTCAATCCCAACTGCTCCCACCCCTGAACCCTCCACCATCTTCTCCTTCTTCTTCATGTAACTGGCTAACAAAACCATGCCTCTCAGCTGTCTCTGCTTCATCCTACCGGCCAACTCCGACATGATCGCGCTTGAGCCGGGCCCGAAAGAGCCTAGCAAGCACCAGGATACCAATATCGGCCGTAGGGTCTCCACAGTCATCCGCCGATCCCTCCACTGGTTCTGCAACCGGCGGTGGCATAACATGTGCCGGTGCTTCACCTACGGCCGGGCCTCCATCCACCACGAGGACTCCTCGCGGTTTGAGGATACCCCCGGCATAGCCGAAGGCCACAGCAAGAAGGTGGCCGGCACCACCAATCCAAGAATCTTCAGCTTCGCCGAGCTCTATATCGGAACCAATGGATTCAGTGATGCTGAGATCCTCGGGAGCGGCGGCTTCGGCCGAGTTTACCGCGCTGTTCTGCCCAGTGATGGCACTGTTGTGGCTGTCAAGTGCGTTGCAAACAGCGGGGATCGGTTTGAGAAGACGTTCGCGGCCGAGCTGGTTGCAGTTGCCCAGCTCCGCCACCGGAATCTTGTTCGGCTGAGAGGCTGGTGTATCCATGATAGCCAGCTGCTGCTTGTTTATGACTATATGCCCAACCGCAGCCTCGACCGCCTGCTCTTCGCACCGGCCTCATCGCCGGTCCCACAGCTCAGCTGGGAGCAGAGGAGGAAGATTGTGTCCGGCCTCGCAGCAGCACTTTTCTACCTCCACGAGCAGCTCGACACGCAGATCATCCACCGCGACGTCAAGACCAGCAATGTCATGCTAGACTCCGGATACAACGCCAGGCTCGGCGATTTCGGCCTCGCCCGTTGGCTGGAGCACAACCAGTTGGGGATCTCACTGCGGTCCTCAAAGTCGGTTAACGGCGACAACTACCAGTTCCGTTTAACTGAGACCAGCAAGATTGGGGGGACAATTGGCTACCTTCCCCCAGAGAGCTTCCAGCGAAAAGGGTCCGCCACTGCGAAATCCGACGTCTTCAGCTTCGGAATTGTGGTGCTGGAGGTTGCGACGGGTCGGCGTGCAGTGGACCTGACGTACCCCGATGATCAGATCATCATGCTAGACTGGGTGCGGCGACTGTCTGACGAGGGGAGGCTGTTGAATGCTGGCGATCGTAGGTTGCCCGATGGATCCTATTCGTTGTTGGAGATGAGCAGGCTCCTCCACCTCGGCCTCCTCTGCTCGCTCCATGACCCCCAAGCTCGGCCGACCATGAAGTGGGTAATGGAGGCCTTATCGGGATCGACCAATCTCCCCGGCTTACCGTCTTTCCAATCCCAGCCCCTCTACATCTCCTTGTCCTCCTCCTCGAACACCACCGCCACAACAGCATCAACAGACACGACCTCACATTTCCTCAGCGCTTCCGGCAGCACCATATTCCTCACTGCCGGCACTGACCACGGCAGTTCGGAGAACAGCAATAGCAACAGCGATGGACGCCACCGGAACATCAACAGCAGCAACAGCAGGCCTTCCTTCAAATCCTTCCCCAATGTCGACACGCCCCAGGAAATTCCATACACGGAGATCATCGCCATCACCAACAACTTCTCAGAATCTCAGATGGTGGCCGAGATGGATTTCGGCACTGGGTACCGTGGCTACTTAGACAACCGCATCCACGTCTTGGTGAAGCGACTCGGCATGAAGACGTGCCCAGCGCTGCGATTCCGATTCTCCAATGAGCTCAAGAACCTTGGCAATCTCAGGCACCGTCATCTGGTGCAGCTCCGTGGGTGGTGCACTGAACAAGGGGAGATGCTCGTCGTCTACGACTACTCCTCCAGCAGCTTGCTCAGCCACCACCTTTTCCACCACAAGAACTCTGTACTTGCATGGCACCACAGATACCAAATCGTCAAGTCTCTGGCATCTGCCATACTCTACCTCCACGAAGAATGGGACGAGCAGGTGATACATCGGAACATAACATCGTCCGCAGTCTTCCTCGATCCGGACATGAACCCTCGGTTGGGCAGCTTCGCCCTCGCACAATTTCTAGCCAGGAATGAGCATGGCCACCATGTTGCAAGCCTGAAATCTTCGGGCGCTCGGGGGATATTTGGCTACATGTCACCTGAATACATGGAGTCCGGCGAGGCGAACACAATGGCAGATGTTTACAGCTTTGGTGTTGTCGTGCTCGAGATAGTGACTGGAATGATGGCAGTCGATTTCCGTTGGCCCGAAGCGCTTTTGGTGAAGAAGGTGGCAAGTTTTGAAGCAAGCCAAAGACCGGTAGAAGAGCTCGCTGATCGGAGATTGGACGGTCGCTTCGACGGTGAGCAGCTGAAGAGATTGCTGAAGCTGGGGATTGCATGCACTTGTTCAGACCCTGGATCAAGGCCAACCATGAGGCAAATTGTCAGCATCTTGGACGGTAACGATGAGTTTTTGAAGAAATTGGGGCATAAGAAAGAGAAAATAGAAGAATGGGAAGAAAATAATGCTGCATCACAGTGTTTGATAAGAAGAATTAAAGCTCTCGGTATACAGTGAGAGCTTGAGCAAACAAAGAATTCAATGGGTTTGTTACATCAAATATCTTATGAAACCAGAAGTTCTAGGGCCTAGCTTGATGTTATTGGTATCATTATGCATGTTTAGTCTTTGCAGGTTAAAGATTGTCAGTAGAATGAAAATACTTGCAGTTTATGTCTTGATGGAAATTGTAATGGATGATCCAGATAGCATGCATGGAAGAAACGTAGAGTTCTGTGGAGCCTGAAAATACTGTGCACCAATTTCCAACCTCAGCCTAATTTTTGTTTAAAGGGTATCAAGTAGTTTTGTATGTTAGTGGATTGCAGCACAACTATATATATTCTCATTATATACTTGTAACCGTACTTTCAGATAGTGAAAAGAAATCTTCTGGTTGCTGTGTACAAAATCCGATTTGAGATAAATCATGTAAATATCTGTGTTCGTGTGATTTTTTTTTTTTTTTATTCTTCTGCGATTCCTACTCAAATAGTAAATTCTCGGAAAGAAAGACTTAACATAGTTTTTTAATTGTTGCTTTGCTTCAGATGGGGGGAAACAATGTGGTTCTATGTATATTACTGGAACTTGAATGCTGACATAATTTCCAATGGGTGCAAGAAACATGTGTAGATGATTTCATTTCTAGAAAGTTGGAAGAAAGAATTTCAACCAGAGAAAAAAAAAAAAAAAAAAAAAAAAGAAGTTCATAGATAACGTCATTACCTGTTATAAGTGCATTTTGTCCTGGTTGGAGGCTGGACCTTTTTCTTGCTTCCTCAGAACGACAATGGAAACCGAGCTTTGACATTCTAAAGAACTTTTCAAGGCTAGTTGTCACAATGAACAGATCCAAAAATCAATTCTTAATCCACTCTATTCAAAATTTTAAATTTGAAAAACAAATTTTCATTTAAATCCAAAATTTTAAACAGAAGATGCTAAAAGTTGACCTCTTGTCACCAGCAATAAAAAGAAACAACCATTAAACAACAGAACATACCATTGCAGGTCCTATATATGTCTTACTAGACAAAAGAATTCATAAAAATTCTAGATGCTGAAGTATCCAACTTTATATCAAAGGTCCAATATGTTGACAAAAAGAGAAGATACCTGGGCAAGCTATTGATTGCTTCAATAGCATAAAGATTCATGCCGGCAACATGTTAGGGATCTTAACCACGGAATTTTGAATTTTTTTTTTCTTTGTCAGCCAAGTCCAATTAAACTATCGGTCATGCACCTCATAGCTCTGAGACGGTTAACATATGTCTATAAAAGCTTTCTAATGCACAAAAAAAAATATCACGAGAACGCCATATCATGTTATGTCTCAGATCATTAGTAAGTGATGGTACAATGAAGCACACTCTCATGGTTCCCTTGCAAATTCAAATACTCCATACCAAATATTTACTGAAAGTCTCGCCACAAACACCAACACTTCAAATATCGATATCCTGCTGGTATTCTTTCTCGTCATCACTGTGAGATGACTCGAATCCAACCCATTTTGTCAAGGAAAAGAGGAGCTCTTTGAAGTTCACCTTCCCATCCTTGTTCCAGTCCAACTCCTCTGCATTCTTTAGAAAATAGAGACAAATCAACTATCTATCTACTCACTTTCCATGATACACTGAATCTTTCTGTGATAATGTGAGTGGAAGACCTCTCTCCCGGAGAAACTTTACCTGATGACAGGATCACTTCCTTTTCAGCTTGCCATCACTGTTATTGTCTAGAAATGAAAATGCTTCCACAATTGTATCAAAAGTGGCCTCAAGCTTCAGGGATCCAATCACTGAAATCTGGAAAAAAAAAAAAAAAACATCAATGAACAATGTTATTTATCACCAATTCATTTCAGATAATCAAAATTGGGAATTATCAGTTTGTTCAGAATACATTCTGGTTAGCAGCGGGAGGTTCCATCATATGATAGATTAGGCCAAGAAGAACGATGAACGCATTAAATTGAATCCTTTCTTTCCCGTCGATATCACAGTAATGATAAAGGGCCTTAATTTCCTTCTCTGAGAAACGCGTTTGCAGATATAATACCTTAGTTCAAATAGTCCCACATCGAATATGAAAAAAGAGTTATTGTAGTTTAGAATGATTCCAATAAATCTATAAAGACATCATAGTTAGCCATTTTGGGAGGAATTCGTGATTAAATATAAACTATTTTTGCTCAACTTATTCTACTGGAGTTTTTAAGATATTCAAACCAAGTATATTGTTGGTACTTGCCATATGGGGGCAGGGAATGTAATGAGCCAATGGCAACTTTTGAGCTGAATAGCAAACCTGACCAAATTCACCACAGATTACATTTTTTTTTTTTTTTGGTGCTGCTATGTATGGATAAAAAGCTAAAAAAATCTCTTCATATGGGATAAATTGGACAAAGCCAGAAAGATTATTACACGAAAATTATTTCAAAGTAAGAGTTCACTATCATATTTAAATCCTTGTAAAACTTCTTTGAAATTTTTAGTAGCCAGTATTTCGTATTACAGTTTTCATAGAAGAAAATTTTGGTATCTTGCACAATGGATCGAACGTGGGCATAGTTTATAAGTGGGTTAGGCAGGTCAAGCCATTAGTTCATCAAACAATACCACATACATAACAAATAAGAATAAAACTCACCATATTTTTCAAAAATTCCTTTGATGTGTCTTAACCCTTCCTTAAATTGAGGAAACCTCATGATGAAGCTATTTAAGTTTTAACTGATCTAAAACTGTTCCGTCTTGATCCAGCTCTCTGCCAAATGCACTTGCCTCCCATATTTGCCTGCAGAGTTGAACCAAAAAAAAAAGTGTACATCCCACTTTGTCCCAGGAGAATGACTTCAACATGGCATATGGGTGGAATGATCCTGAAGGAAAAAACATCATTGAATCATAAAATATGCATAAGAATAACATAGGATAGACTAAAAAGGTCAATAATGAGCTTGCGCTGGATGCAAATAGGTAGAAAGTGCATGAACAAGTAATAACCACATAATTCATTATTCAGCAATGCACTTCTAAGAAAAAGCATAAATTAGCCGCCCACGTGCCACCCTCGTGGCTAGTGAGAAAGCTTTACGCAGTCTCTCCATGCCTCCCTGGTGTCGAATCCAGGTGGGTTTATCAACGGCTAGGATAAACTAAGTACATAACCTAGCCTCCAGGCCCTTCGACGATGTAACGACCCTAATTCCTAAGTCTTTGTATCACTCTATTCCGTATCATTTATATTAGCTCTGATACGGGAGGATTTGAGTAAATTGAATTATATCTTTTAATTTAGACTTCAATTTCAAATTCCGTGGAGAGGGGGCCTCTTACTATTTTGAATTTTTTTTATATTTTTCTTGAATTATTTCGGATCAACCAATTTTCGAACAAATATCCAATTAAAATAATCAAATTAAATCAAGAATTCTAATTTTACCTTTCTACCAACTCCACATTTATCTGCAGAAGCCCAGAACCAAATTTTAATAGAAATTGATCCAATGACAAACTTGTAATTAAAGTAAAGTTTAAGCATTTTTAACATAGCAGCATACTCACCTTCCACCAACTGTTTGATCTCCGAAATAAATTCAAAAAAATAAAAAAAATCAAGTTTCTTCCTTTTAATTTCTTCTCCAATTCTCTTAAATAAATTGTCAAATATTCAGCTTAAGAGTGAGCTGAAAATCCACTATATTATTCTAAGAGCCTTGTTCTTGAGCTTTTCCTCTTCAAATCAACTCTAAAATTCTTCACCAACATGGGGAAACATTTTTAAGCACCTACCTTGTTCTCTAGGTAATTCTTGGAAAATTTCTTTACTTTTGAGGAGAAATCGCATCAATATCAATTCATTTCTGATTTGGATTTAACTAGAGATAAGAATACACTCTCAAACATTTTAAACTTACAATTTTTTGATGCAATTTCCTCTTATATAATACCGATGTATTATTAACTTAATTTCATTATTATAAATGCACAAACTTGCATGAAACTTGAAATTCATTACACGTGTCACATGTGCATGTTATATGCACACAAATCTTGTCGTTGTTCAGACTTATGCAACAGTCCATCTTAGAACTGTCATATCTTTTAATTATGATTAATCTCATTCCAGTGTCATTAGAAAGCTAATTCATTAAACTACAATTCATTCAACTACAAAAGATTTTAATTTAGCCTTTTACCTACTCAAAAATAACCTTGAACTTCATTCCTCTACCGTACCAGATCTGCAGCTTAGCAGAGTAAGCCCATAGTAAAACAACCATAGTTTTTGTTCTAAAACTCCAATTAACCTCATTTAAGATTTATAAGAAAGATAACTGTATTCTCTACAGCTGTGTTAAATCTCATACTCTAGTTCCATTTTGCGCCAGTTAAATAAGACATGGAAGTTTGATTTGTCTACTGAATTGCAGCAACATAAGCACATGTACTATGTCCCTGCATATACCTCATGATTTATGATATGATACCTATATGCACATGTTTAATCTCTCTTATTATTACATGTACATGGTGAATTCAGACCTGTCATAGCCCATATCAATGTTTAAAATAGCGATAACGGTAACATAATGTTTTGCCTTTATTAGGTTATGTAGCAAATAGCGTAATGCATAACGTAGGTTATGCAATTTTCTATTTATTTAATAAAAATAAATATAAAACCATATAAAATAATTTTAATAAATTGAAAAAAAATTAAAATATCTAAAAAAATATAAAATTATTTTGTAATACATAATCTATTCAAATGTTATATTAAGTTTTACAATAATTTTCATATATATTTATAAATTATATTAAGTCTGCAACCGTAATTCCAATCATCATTTAAATAAAAAAAACAAAATTCTAATTTTTTATTTCGATTTCAATTATTATCATTGTTGTAATTTATATTTTGTAATGTTCAGTTTATCTTATTTATGATTGTTGATTTCAGTTCAATTAAAAATTCAATAAAATCAACAAGTAAAATATTTTAGCAACCGGACGAGAAATACAACAAGTGAATAAAGAAACAAACTTAAATTATCAAGTTAGAAATTCCAAAAGCAATCAAACAAGCCAATAATTAATTAAGAAAATTACAGTAATTCGCTAATAATCAAAATAATAATCAACAACAATATATGAATTACTAAAAAAAATAATTGTAAATAACGTAGCATAACGTAATTTAACGTAACGTTATATAATATAACGTAAAATAACGTAAAAAACATACTGTTACGGTGAACTGAGTTATTTCCAGTTGTTACGTAGCGTTGGGATTCCGTTAGATTACGTAACGCAAATAACGGGTTTCATAACGCGTTATTTTCAACAATGGCCCATATCTAGACATACATGTCATATTTGTGTATATTACTTGTACATGTTATTTTATCTTGGAAATAATAGCTCATGCATGTGAACATGTCCTGTAACTCTTGTACCTATATTGAAAATAATAAGCTATGAAATCTATTATATTGCATTACGAAACCTAACGGAATCTCAGTACTATGTAACATCTGAAAATAACTCAGTGCACCGTAATAATACGTTTATTTTTTATATTATTTTACGTTATATTACGTAACGTTATGTTAAATTAACTTATGTTTCATTAGTTACAATTATTTTTTTTGCTAATTTCTATATTGTTGTTGATTATTATTTTGTTTATTAGCGAATTGCTGTAAATTTCTCACTTGATTAGTTGTTGGCTTGTTTGATTGCTTGTGAAGTTACTAACTTAGGAATTTGCGATTGTTTCATTGTTTGTTTATTATAATACCACTCTGATTGCTGAAATATCTTACTTATTAATTCTATTAATTTTTTAACCAAACTGAAATTCACAAATAAGATAAATTGAACATTACAAAATATAAATTACAATAATAATAATAACTGGATCAGTAAATTATAATTTATAATTTCACAAATATAAATTTATACATTACAAAATATAAATTTATAATTTCACAAATAAGATAAAGTGAGGACCACCTCTTGGAATCTATGGGAGACACATCTAGAAATCTATGGGGTCACCTCTAGAATAACATATGCTTCTCAGACGAAAACATCAGATCCTAAAAGGAAGAGAGAATGTAATACTATATCTCAATAGTCTCACATCGGATGTGAGACAAGAACTATAGTAGTTTATAATGATTCCAATGAAATCATTAAATGATCTTAACTAGCCTTTTGGAGGAGGAATTCGTGGCTAATTATAAACTATTTTAACTCTTGTTATTCTATCGGAGGCTTTAACATATTCAAACCGAATATGTTGTCAATATTTATATGTGCTCATTTACCAAATGTATTGTTGATATTTGTATATGCTCGTTTACCATATATCAAATGCGTGGCGTGACAGGAGAAGGATCATCCTTGTGATGGATCTGGCGTGGTTCTCTTTTGGTTCATGTAACTTACCCCAAGTACTTGGGATAAAGGACTTAGCTGTTGCACATATTAGAGCGTTAAGATTTTATTAATGTTTATCTAAATATTACATGATGTATGTAAAAGAGATGGATAAAAAAGAGTATGTTAAATTAATTATTATCTAAATTTGGGTGTGAAAATGGTTTACCTGGAAAATAGAGGAAAAAAATATAAATGGCTTATGCTAAAGTATTTATCCAAATTCTTTCTAAACAATAAAAATAAAGATAAAATGTATCTTATTATAAGCAGTACAATATATTTTTCTAAACTTCTTCTTAAGGTCTTATGTCAATTAAATACAATTTTATATTATGCTAAGTTAGTGAACAAAATATAGTAAGATAAGATTTAAACTCATATTTGTCTTACATTAAAATGTGATAAAAAGATATGACTTTTAACCCTAAACAAAATGGTATAATATTTTTCATCTTAATAGAAGGATAAGTTCAATATACTTCTAGCGAAATTAGATGTTTATCAGATATCAAATGCTTACCTAAAAAGAAAATAATTTATAACCATGCATCCATAATATTTTAATTTATTTAAGAAATTTCAAGTAAGGTCTTCTCCAATTATTACAAATTCGAAAAATATAAACTTAAATTTCTAGTTTATATTGAAATTACTATTTGTATATTGAAATTTGAAATTTGAATATGGATAAGAAAAATAAATTCTTCAAAAATACACGCAATAACCGTCCTTTTATTAAGTTTAAATATGGCTAAAGTCAAAGAATTTGAAATCTTGACGATAAATATAGCTGGGCATGATCTTTAAATTACTTTACTATCCATATTATGTTTCTAAAATTTTAAAAAAATATTATTCCAAATTGGACGAATTGATAGACTGATCCTTTCCAATGGGTGCTTTTATAAGTAGTGTAGACTTACAGCAATAAATTTGCCATTCAAATTCATGAATAATCTCTAAACTTAGATCAAAGCAGTTCGAAAGGATATTATAGCTGTTAATGTAACAGAGGAGATGGCCTTAACAGAGGTAAATGGAGCGGAAAAAAAATCAATTGCAAGTTTGCAACCAACTGCAAGTTTGTGATGAAGCTTTGCAGCTTTCACCATTGATATTCTCCTTGAAACTAAAATGATGTGAATTGTCATTGCTTTCATGAGGCTCAAGACTAACCAAGTAGATATCTTTCTTCTTTCAGCCACAAAAGCATAAATTTGCTAAATGGAAAGTTACAGGGATGGGCCTTTTATTTCATCCCCAACAATTGCATATGATGCTTTACATGAAGTGCATGTGCTTTTTGTTAATTGTGAAAACTATAGTAATCTCAAAATGCAGAAACTACATCATCCAACTTTTGTTGCTTGGCTCGCGTTCAACAGTGGACAGTGCCAGAAAACTAGACCTTCACGTCACTTGTTATATCTCACATGTAGCAACTTCAAATTATTCAAAATTCCAAAATATTGGTTGGCATTATTGTTAGAATACCCTGGCTGAGAGATGAAATACAAATTTACAATTTCAAAAATGTCATCGTCTACCACCATAACAATGCTCATCTGTAGTGACCCAATTACTTCAATTAGCTAATCAATGGATTCAAGAGTGTGATCTAATGGTTACTATATGTTCTAGATATGTATAGGGATTATTTAACTGCAAATTTATCCATTATGAAGTATCTATACAATAAATAAACAATTATAACGCAAATAAAAAGCAAAGCAAGTTTTTACATCGTACAGTCTAAAAAGACAGTAGTACATGAATGTAAGAGATAGACTGCAAATTAGTACAGGATGACACGGTCATGAGACGAGTGAATTTAGAAAGGGGAGAAATCTGTAGAAAAAGGTTTTCAGTGCATCACTATGAAAATATGCAAGTCGAGTTGTTAGAAAAGAAAGAATGCAATGTATCTCTTTGAAACCAAATCAGGACATATTCCTGAGTTACAATAAAGAGATGACACCAAATACAGAAAATATTTGAATCTTATTCAAATTCCAGGATAAGTATGGGTTTAACGAAAATTTTTATTACACTATTCAGGCAAATTTTGATTATGGCTTCAGGTAACAACAGTGTTATATTTTGACCTGTCATAACTATAATATAGAAATCAGGATTAGAAATCTAAGAAGTATGGATATGGACATGGGCCAAACTTACATTTAAAAGAATAGAACACAGCGGCATGGAACATGACATTAGAATAAAGAGAAGGTGCACACTGTACATACAGACATTACATAGATATCTCCATGCATCCAAGTCCAAACACATATCTAATAGTATAACAACATCTAATGGCTGTGTATATGCTGAAAATTTTGAACTATCTTACTTTTATGACTTTGCAAAAGGAACAGGGCTTGACCCTTCAGCCTTTTATAAAATAGATCCATGCGTTTCACTATTATATTCTTCTACTGAAACATATCTAAGCCATGTTTTTTAATATCAGCTGATATAGATATTGCACAGTAACAATGTTGTCATATTGCCAATATATCTAATATTTCCTGTATGATATGCCCAATATTGCCGTACAATAAAGCCATCAGTCAATACAATTACTGATTATGAGAATTCATACATTTATCTAAACTTATCCTAACTTTATACATGAAATACATTTTGGCGGCCTCATTCCACTAAATTCTAGTCTTTGATTTATAAATGAAAGTAAATAAATATCCCAACTATGTTATGTAAACAAGAAATGTATGAGAAATGTACAATAAATGTTCAAGAAATCTCCAACAAGTGCCCTAAACTAAAAAATGTGTTATCTTAGAGTGGACAAATTTGAAAAGGGTTAAGCCCATGTCTCATGGTATCTAAACAAGTGTGATGTTCACAGCAACACATGTCTTGGTGAATGAGAAATATTGGACATATGTCCAAGAATAGCCAACAATTATTCTAATTTTAACAATGTATTATATTACAGAGGGTACGTTTGGGAAGCATAAACCCCATGTCTATGCAGTGCCAAAAGAAGTTGTGTAACACAGCGACACACGTGTCCTAGTGTAACAATTATCACATTATATTTTAAGTCGAATAATTGATTCAACTAGGAATTTGAATAAGCACTCCAATAGGTATTCTAGCTTATATTATACATGTTATATTTCATAATAATAAAATGTGCACATTCAAAAGAAAAAGGGACTTTTTCTGTGTGGGATGTATAACCGATTGCATGCTTAATCATTGATATGTAAGAGAAAAAAAAAAAGATGTTTAGCTTGTTTTTTTTAGCATAGGACATTTAACTTGTTATAAGGGTCCTAAGGCAGGTATCTTATAACCATACACTTTTGGAGGAGGCATGTTTGTAAGCCCTCTGAAAGCCTTAGCAAAAAAAGTAAGGATATTGCAATGCCCATAACTAAGAACAGTCCCAAATCAGACATGAGGCAATTGTTAATATAGTTTATAATGATTCTCAAGAGCTTAAAAAATAACTGTAATTAGTCTTTTTGAGAGAGAAACTCATGGTTAAATTAAATATTTTTTCCAAAATCTATACTAGCCGGAAGTACGCTGAACTAGGTGTCACATAAAGTTAAGTACTACACAAAACAAAGTACCACATGAAAGATATAGTGAGGGTCACCTTTGAATATGTGGAAGTCACATCTAAAATCTATAGGGGGTACCTTTAAAATCTATGGGAGCCACCTATAGAATTCATGGGGGCATCTCTAGAATCCTACATCGTCTAGTTAAGTATTAGTGTGTTATTATATCCATCTGACAAGAACATCAGATCCTAAAATGGAGGATAACATATAGAAACAGTTTAACATAGCATAGTGATTCTCATGAGCCCAAGAAGTAACCATAACTGGTATTTTTGAAGAAGGAATTTGTGGCTAATTAACTATTTCTTTTCCAAAATGTTACTAGCTCCTGTGCGTTACAGATTCGTTGCAGTTCAGAGATATATCTTTGTGGGTCAAATAAATCCTTATGTAGATAATTAATGATAAATACAAACTTCTTGCTTGTGCTTTGAGGACACATAGACAAGTCTCTTACTCCACTAGGGACATGAGTTGTGAGGCAACCCTCAATTCTAAGTAGGAGTATATGGATGCAGAAACAAGTCTGTTGCTCCAATAAAATATGTATATCCAGATCATTCAAAAATGTGTTGTGTTTGTTATTCATACATGGAACTAAATTAGTAAACTGATCTATAGAACAATAAGTTTTTGCCAAAAAGGAAGGCAGATTATATACTTCATATTCTTCACATTTACCAGATGGATAACGGTTATATATTTGTAATTATTGGGTTAGGATGGACGCACGTGTTTTAGCCAGCCATGTTTTGCAAACCAATTTTTTTGGCTAGGACAAGTGTCCTAAATACTTGCTTGATCATCTTCTCCATAAGGGAACTTCCCAACTCGATTTTGCATTAAAATTGCCAAAGAAATTTGCATAAAAACAAGCAAGATAGTAGCAATGCTTTCAACTGTGTAGTACCAGTTTTTAAATAGCATCGCTACACTGGATATAGTAACCAATATAATGTTTTTGGAACCTATTGACTACGATATTGCACCCTCCATAACATTTATGGTTTTTTGGCAATATAGTGGGTTGGATATGATATATCAATTGCTTTGCGAGTTCAAAAAAGCACATGAAATCCACTTTTATCGGATTATTATTAGCGAAAAAAATTTAGATCAAGCTCGATTAAAGCGTTGTGGCAATGTGCCCTTGTATTATATAATTAGTAACTATAAATTCATAGGTAATCCAAGTTGTTGAGTTAAGTATATCCTAAACATATATATTATATATGATGATTTATGTAGTTTTACATGGTATATGCATGTATTATCTTATTCAACTTGACCTAGGATATAAAGACATGTATACTTACAATCCGCTTTTGATATTCCGTATTTACTACATATTCCCGATTTATCTCGGGTAACTGATATCCGTTATGAATTTTTTTTTGATTGATATATCAGCTAAGCCATTATTTAAAACCTTATGTATTAACATTGCATCCTCCTTGAGGCAGAAGACGAATTTTCATTATCATATGCCCTTAACTGACCGTAACAGCCGTAAGTCGTACACACTGCTAAGTTTGTCTTATTTGCCACCATAACATTAACATCATAGTTCCTGATGTGCCAGCTACTCTTTATACTGTTCTAAGGTCCGGAAACTTAAAAGTTCATGTGGAATTTAAGCCCACCAAGATGTTCATTGCCTTCGTATTGGTTAAGCAGTTCCACCCACTCCATGGGTTAAGTTATATCTGATAGAAATAGCCCGTGTATATGTATGGTGCCTTCACCAATTAAGATTCAAGTCTTTAAGGTGTTTTCTTCCCAAGTTAGATGGCTAATCCTCACTTTCCATCATAAAAAAAAAAACTCTCTTTCTAATTGTGACCAGCCACAAGTTTGTAGCGAAATCATTATACTAAACTTGCTCCCTTTCTAATTCTATTCCCAAGGTTCCAGCTTCGTTGCAAATAATCTTCTAGTAGTAGCATTTCATGCCACTGGGCATCAAAGAACTTGATCTTGATGTAACACGCTAACTGGGGTTGAGAATGTGCAGGTCCAAAGGTCAATTCTTGGTCTGCTCTATTTAAAATTTTGAATTAACAAAATAAAATTTTTATTTTTAATTCAAAATTTTGAATTGGACGGACCAAAATTGGCTCTCAGACATGTCCATTTTCATTGCCAACGTCAACACTATTTCATTATCCCATGAAACTACTTTTCCGTTGGCCTCTTAGGACTTTCGAACAATTATAATGCATGCAACGTGTCTGAATCGACCGATTCAATTCAAACCATTGATCGCGAGGAACTTCATATAATAGGTAAAGTAGTGTTTATTTTCCTTCTAAACCCTAACCCTACTCATTGTGAAAAACACCCAATTAAGATTCCCATTACTACCTTGGAAAAATAGAATTATCCTAATAATAATCCATTTCCGTCAAATTACTTCAAAGCAGCAGCTTTTAGAATTCCATTTTCAACACATTTTGATTAATTTGACAGCTGAATATTTCTTGAGTCTATCAAATTGGGCAACAACTACTTGATCGACACGTAGTGTATAAATTGGAGAAGTTATACAAAAAAAAAGGATTTTTTGTTACCTGAGCTCTATCTCATGCTGATGCCTGATGGTTATCGATCCCAATTGATGAACAGAGATTTGAGAAAACAAAGATACGGTGATGATATTAAAATGGAAGAATTGGAACTTGACCGGTAGAGAAACAAAAAGGGTTTGGATTCTTCGATGGAGGGAATCAACGCGGATACCAAAAGCACCACCTTATAATCTTGGAAACGGACCTGATGCGAAGATAACAACCCATAGCCCATAACCCAAACTGCAGTGCTGGAGGGGGCAGATTCTCCACCTACGCAACTGCTGAAACTTTTGCCCTGCAAAAATAAATAAGTAATTTAATTATTGAAAATTCCAACCATCAATTTTCTAACTACTCCCCAGAAAAATTGAAGGGAAATTCTAAAAGAGCCCACCTTTTTTTTTTTTTTTTTTTTTTTTTTTTTTTTTTTTTTTTTTTTTTAAAGTAAGTCCACTTTTCTAGTTCATTATTATTACAAATTTGCCAAATGGGCTACTTTCCGTCTTTTTTCCGGTTGTATTTTATTATATCACAATCTATTAAACCTATAAAAACTTCTTCCTCTTTTTTGTCTCAACCTTAATTATCAAATTCAAAAAATAGTATCTTGTATTTTCCTAAATCTATTCTCAAACCCTAATCTAATACATTCTTCATTGGAACTTAGAAGTGCCCACCAAAATTCGAAAAAATTTGAAGAGAGAGGGGAGGGAAAAAAAGTGAGAAAGAGAAAAAATAAGAAGGCAAATAGAGAATATTGGGAGTTGTACTTAGTAAAAACCATTATTTTTAAACTTTAGTAGTGGGCGTACATAGAAAATGGGTGTATATAGAGAAAAGGTTGGCTCATTTAGAATTCTTTCCCCACCAAACAGCTAGTTAGAGGGTTTTGACTAGTTTTGGAGGGTATTTTTACCAAAATACCCCCAGAAGCCTATGTTGGAGGGTATTTTGGTCATTTGGCTATGGATGTGCATCTGTGAACAAACAGAGAAACTCTAAATGAGCACACAACTTGACTTAGTTAGCACTATTTGCTTAGTGAACCCACCCTCTCTTTAAAAAAAAAAAGAGGACTTTTTTTATTAGTGAGTACCCTATTCTTTCACTAGTGCCCCTCTCAAGTCCTTCTCTACTTTCCATACTCCCTCCTCAAACCCTGATCCTCTTTAAGGGGAGGTTTAATATAATTTTTAAAATCCTAATTTCTCTTTCATTTGATCCATAAAATTTTCTTTGAGAATTTTAAGTGACGCAAAGAAATTGGGTAATAATTTAGGGTTAGGTTAGAAGTTGAAATTTTTTTTCTTATTTATTTTTCATGTGTTTATCACATTTTATTGATGAATTGTTTAAATTAATATTCCTAGGAAATATTTTAATGAATGGATACAATATTGAGCGGAATGGAGTTTGAGGTTTAGAGTTTAAAAGCACAAAAATTTAGGAATTTATAGATTTGGTTATGTGCTTAGAGAGAGAGAGAGAGAGAGACTATGTTGGGGAAGAAGATAATATAGTGAAGGGTAAATTTGTCCAAAAAATATCAAACTTGTAATTCTTTACAACTTAGGATATGGTGCGCACTAAGTCAAGTTTTATGCCCATTTAGAATTTCCCAACCAGAGCACCCCATATTCATTTTTCCTAAATCTAAAGTCTCTATAATCTCTCTCAACCTAAACAAAAAATAGAAAAACTCTCTAATTTCTTTCGAATCCCTCTAAAACTCAATATTAACTTATTTTTTAATTTCAATTTGAAAATTGCAATAGCTTTGTAATCATATTTCGTTGATATTGAGGAAGAGGAAGTTGCACCTTACATCTCCCGAAGTAAATTCTAACTTTTTGATCACTGCTCCAATAATCCGTCCATCATCTTAAAGTTCTCAATCCAAAGTACGGAGTTTTTTGAACACATTGAGGTTAAGAATGAAGTGGGCAACGTCACCGGCATCAAACCAAATTGTCCAATTTGTGTCAAACTTCGAACAACACATCTTTCGGCCGGCATGACCCAATTGATGCAATAATAATGTTGCTATTGAATATTTGCGTGCTTATATACCATTTCCACTTTGGGAAATTTTATCATGTTAGATACATATGTCACATTATTAATTTAATTATACAATCTGCTTTTTTAGATATTAGGAATATTATCACCAATATTAGATATCTTTGTGGATTTATTAGTAATTCCGCAGCAATAGTTCGGCTTTATAAACAAACTTGTAAGTGATTTAATATTACAACCGAAAAAAATGTCCGATGATGTTAAACATAGGTGGAACTTAACTTATTAATGTTACACGCTGCTACTTTATATATGGATATTTTAGATTCATTTCTTTCTTGTTTTTAAAGGTCTTAATCCTAATCAATATTCTAAAATGCGTTTTCAGTATGCATGCAGTCGAGAACCGCATAACGCATAAGCAGATTATGCGGTGATTAAATAGATTACGCAGAATTATGCGGAATATTAATATTTTAATATATATTAATATATTAATTAGAAAAATGGATATATTAAGTACTATAAAACTCTAAAAAAATTATAAATAATAACTGTAAACAACAACTACAACTAAGCCTTTTGTCTCAAGTATTTGGGGTAGACTACATGAACCAAAAAAAAAGAATCACGCTGGATCGATCACTTTGATAGTCCTTCTCCATTCATTTCTAGCAAGTAATATCTGCTCATTTGAATCTCTAGAATCCATATCTTTTCATATCACCTCCACCTATATTTTCTTCAGTTTTCTCTTCATTCTCTTAATTTGTCCTACATTGATAAACTCCCCTCGTTGAACTGGTGCATTTATAGGCCTACGTTGCACATGACCAAACCATTGTAAGCGATTTTCTCTCATCTTCTCATCGATGGGAGCTATACCTACCTAAGCACGAATATGTTCATTTCTCACTTTATCTTTCCTAGTATTGCCGCATATCCAGCGGAGCATGCCATCTCTGCAACACTTATCTTCTGTAAATGACGTTTCTTTATAGCCCAACATTCCGTGTCATAAAATAAAACTAGTCTAATAGCAGTCCTATAAAATTTTTACTTCAATCTTAATGGAATGTTATGGTCGCATAAAACTCCCGTTGCCCTCCTCCATTTCAACCAGCCAGCTTATATTCTATGCTTAATATCATTATTGATCTCTCAATCATTCTAAATAATAGAACTCAAATACCTAAACTGACTGCTTATTTGTATCTCTTGCCATCCAGTTTTACATCATCATAGTTTATGGTCCGTCATTTACTAAATTTACACTCCATATACTCTGTTTTAAAGTTACTCAATTTAAAACCTTTAGATTCTAATGTGTGCCTCTATAAATTTAACTTGACATTTACCCCTACTCTTGTCTTATCAACTAAGACAATATTATCAGCAAATAGTATACACCAGGGTTTCTCATCCTGAATAGCTCTAGTAAGCTCATCCATCACTATAGCAAATAAGAATGGGCTCAATGCAAATCCTTGATGTCAAACAATTGTGATAGAAAATCACTTGTTAAACAACCACATGTTCTGACATTGACCACTACTCCATCATACATGTCCTTAATTATATTGATATACTCAATGGGAACTCTTTTCTCCATCAATATCCACCAAACTATCTCTCGTGTACCTTATCATAGAGTTTCTCTAAGTCAATGAATATCATATGCAAATCTCTATTTCTCTCTCAGAATGACTCTATAAGTTTACGAAGTAAATGAATAGTTTCTGACGTCGATCGCCCCGGCATAAATTCAAATTGGTTCTTCGATATTTTAACAATTTGTCACAATCTATATTCAATTACCCTTTCTCAAAGCTTCATAGTGTGACACATGAGTTTTATTCCCCGATAATTAGAACTCTTAATATCACGTTTGTTCTTATACAGAGATACTAGGGTACTCTTCCTTCATTCATTTGGCATTTTCTTAGTTTACCAAATCTTATTAAAAAGATCTGTCAGCCACCTCACACTAATCTCTCCTATGTATCTTCATACCTTTATAGGAATCTCATGTGGACTAACAGTTTTTCTTGATTTTATCTTCTTCAAAACTTCTTTTACTTTAGACTCTTTGATTATGCGCATAAAGTTACAATTCATATCCTCACATTGAATAGTAAGATCTCCCAAATCTTGAGTAAAACTATCATTATATAATCTATCAAAATAATCTTTCTATCTTTTTTTAATCTCTTCGTCTCGAACTATGACCGTCTTATCATCATTTTTAATACACTTTACAGTATATAAGTCTCTAGACTTTCTCTCTCTTATTCGAGCAATTCTATATATATCATTTTCTGCCTTTTTATTATCTAACTTCTCGTACATTTATTTATATAATTTAGTTTTTGCATCCCGAACAGTTTTCTTAGCCTCCTTTTTCGATAGTTTATACTTCTCAAAACTTATTCCATCATTATTATTATTCTTCTTCAAATCTCTATAAATGTTTCGTTTGATCTTAATAGCATTTTTTAACTCTTCATTCCACCATGATGTACCCTTACATGGTGGAGCACTGCTCCTCGACTCACCAAATATATATTTAGCTATTTTTTTAATACAACTAGCTATTTTGTTCTATGTTATATTAGGATCATCATGGTCTCTCCAATCTGCTTCTTATACTATTCTATCTACAAAAACTTGTTGATTACTTTCTAATCACCACCACTTAATTTTAAGATCTAACTTAGATTTAATCTTTCTAAGTCTCTTTCTAATCTGAATATCTAAAATTAAGAGTTTATATTGAGTAACTATACTCTCACATGGCACTACCTTACAATTGATATAACTAGCTCTATCTACCCTCCTAATTAAAAAAAAAAATCTATTTGGCTTACATTCGATCCACTTTTAAAAGTAATCAAGTAAGAAACTATCTTTTTAAACCAAGTATTCATTAAAATCAAATTATAAGACAAAACAAAATTTAGAATTGAATTATCTACTTCATTTCTTTCTCCAAAACTAAATCTTCTATGTACACTATCAAACCCATTACGACTAGTTCTTACATGTCCATTGAGATCACCAGCAATAAATAGTTTTTTCCTAGCGGGTATTTCTTATACTATCTCATCTAGATCCTCCCAAAATTGATATTTACTGGATTCATCATGTCCTACTTGTGCTGCATAAGTACTAATGACATTAAAAATCTCTCTATCTAAAATAAATTTAACTAATAAGATTTTATCACCCTTCCTCCTAACCTCCACTACATTTGCAAGTAATTGCTTATCTATGATCACACCTACCCCATTACGATTTCTATCTCTACCCGTATACCAAAGTTTATAACCCCAAGGCTGTATGACTTTACCTTTCTCACCTATCCACTTAGTCTCCTACACGCATAAAATATTAACCCTCCTAATCATAGCATCAACTAACTCTGCTAATCTATCTGTAAGGAAACATATATGCCACGATGCCAATCGAAATCTATATTTATGTTTATGAGCTAACTTCTTTACCCCCACCCGCTTATTAAGATGTGGGAATCCTTTAATATTTGACACCACATCCGAGCGCCGACGTGGCGCGTTGCTTCTAAGCGACGACCTAGCAACGCTCATATATTTTTTACTACACCCGGGCTCCGATGTAGCGCGTCGTTCAGTAGGAAATACCCCAACGAAATTCATATTTTGGCTCATGTCATAATATGTTATAATATTTTATGATGGCTGTCACCGACCTACTACAACCCTCCTCTTTTATTCTGGCTTGGGACAGACAGTGAAATGATAAATCTTTAAGTATAGCACTGACGGAGTTACAAATAATAACTGTAAGTATAGAAAATGAAGATGAATTGGTTCTACTTAAGAAATTAAAAATGTAGGAAAAAAAGAAGAAGCAGCACAATCGGAGCAGCAGCAACACAAACCGGAGCAGCACCAGCACAAACAGGAGCAACAGCTGCTGCAGCACAATCCTTTAATTAAATTGTCCAATAAATTTTCTGATTAAATTTCCAATTAACGATCGGCCAATTTTTCTAAACCCTAGATTCAAGTTGAATCATCGACCTGCCAATTTATCAAATTAAACAACTAAACCACTGAAATAAGAAAAACCCAAACAAAAAAAAATACTAAAACATAAAAAAGATAGAAATTTTGAACGGAAATAGAAAAATTATGGAAAAGCTTACATGCGATGTCGTCGCCGCCGACTAGAGCCTCGCCACCACCAGAGAAGAGCTGAGGAAGCTCACTGTCGAGAGAAAAGGGGAACGGGATTAGGTTTCAGGGGAGAAAAGGGAATCGGGATTGGGTTTCGATCGACCGGTAGAAAAGGGGAACGGGAGAATTAGGGGAACTTCTAAAGGGGCACAAGGTTTTTCCTAGTGAGCCCAGTTAAAACTTCCACTATATAACAAGTATGCCCTGGAAAAAAATTACCTATATTGCCCTCTGCTTCTCCCGCTGCCTCCCCCGCCCGCGCGCATCCGTTCGGACTGACAGTCCGAACGGATCTCGGCTGTTCGGAATGTCAGTCCGAACAACCGAGAATCGTTTGGACTGTAAGTCCGAACGATACCCGACTGTTCGGACTGACAGTCCGAACGAATCCCGTTCGTTCGTACTGGCATCCCGAACAGTGGCCATCAACTCGACCTCTGAATATTCCAGTGGTTAATTATTTATTTAGTTGTAATGAAAGTAACGCCAGTGTATGGACTTTTATTATTAAGTATTTATATATTATTATTGGAATTTAGGTAAGGAAGCAAGAAAACATACAATTAAATACGGATACACATCACCAACCACATTGATACACTGATACATCAATCAGTGCAATACAATGATACACCGACACACAATGATACTCCAGATACGAAAATATAATGATACTGCTGATACACAAATATACAGATACTCATGATACACCGAAATAATGATATAATGAAACATGAATACTCCGAAACATTGATATTTCGACACAACTATGATACAATGAAATAGTGTTTATATTAAAACGAGAAAAAGCGAACAAGAGAGATCATTATATAGAAAAAACCATAAATTCAACATAACTTGATATGTTTGCAAGAAATTATTTTACACCGGCCACTTCAAGTTACATACATTATCCATATCATTACATAACTCGTGCAATGATCACTGTCTCCTTGTTTTTCTCGGGGGATTACGTCTGCTTCTGGTTCGAGTCATAATTGCCGTATCGGGTGCATTAGGAGTGGATTGATCTGATGTTGGTTCCTCCGCTTGCTCTTGTGATGGTTCTTCTTCAAATTGAGTGCAACCGGTTAGCACGGCTTTGATCTTCGCAAGTGCAGTAAATAACAATCCAGATCGCTTCTTAAATGCCTTATCCCCTTGCGCAAGTAATGGATCGATTATTGCTTCTATGCGTGTATATCTCTGTTATATTAATGGACACAAAAACAATAAGCAGCAGAAGAACTGGTTAACCATATTGAACATAAAATTATGAAGATATGGTTATTACCTCATCATCGACATTTGCCCGGGTTGCTTGAATTCCTTCCTCTGCTGGGGGTTCATCTGGTGCTACTCCAAGGAAGCGCTGTGAAACTTTAGATAACCAAGAAATATAATCTGATGTGCAATCAGATGGGTAGTCAGCAATAGACCCACGGTGCTCCAGATATAATACGTGATCATACCAAGTTATCCACATCTCCTCAATGTGCGTGTACTTTACCACATAACTATTGGTTGTTATACCCCGTACTTCACGTAACGCTGAGAATGGTGGAGGTGGAACATACTGTTGACGACCAAACTGCCTTAGTACACGAACTGGATGATACGGCTCAATCACGTTGAAAATCTTCAACGTACCCATAAAAAATGTAATTTCTCTGAACGGATATTTCTCTCTATAATTCCGATATGGATCCCAATCAACCTGCATGTACGTTGGATACAAAGAAATACATTAGTTACTGTTACAAAACTTGCAAACTAAATAAGAATATGAAAAAGGGGGAAATATTACCTGGTTGCCGGTGAGTTTATCTAGACTTGACCGAATAGACTGCACATGTGATTGGGAGATATTGTGATCCCGTCTGCTCTTCCAGCGAGAAGCAAGTGGTTCACCGGTGGTAAAAGATAGGTTCGAGACCGGCATAAAACTTGAAAAATGAGCAAATATCCAAACCTGTAGTAGTATCAAATACCCCGCAATCTGAGCAACGTTAGCTCGAGAAGCAAGCCCAAGCTGCCTATATAACCATGCAAGAGCACCAGCACCCCATGCGAACGTATGAATATCTTCGAGATCATGTAGCAATGGTATGTAATCAATGGAAACTCTCGTACAACTCTTGTCCGCGAAGAGCGTGCAACCAAGAAGATAAAGTAAATAAGCCCTTGCAGCACACCGAATCCTATGTTCGGTGTCAGTATCGACAACCCCGCAGAATCTTTCTCGTAACCAATCTAGTCGAACCGATGCACCGCCTTTGGTATTGAGCTCATTCCATGCTTCATCATAACTGACGCCCAAGGAATGAGTAAATCAGCAGCTTTACGTGAAACTGCTGATACTTGTTGGCAGACGAATTTTCCAACAACAGGTAAGTCAAGCAAACAGGAAATATCATCCAACGTGATCGTCATCTCACCAAATGGCATATGAAATGTGTTTGTTTCAGGATGCCATCTCTCAACAAATGCACTAAGCTCAACAGCGCTAATGTACTGGTAGGAGCATTTCACCAATGGATACAATGAAGACCCACGTACTAATTCTATGAAACGGGTGTTTGGCTCGGGTGTTAACAATGACCATGCACTTATTTTTCTCCAGTGACTAATACATCGAAGTGGATCTCGTTCCTGTATATATACTATAGTCTTAACATATGCACACACACAGTAGAGTAGTTTAAGGTTTAAAGCGGAAATATTATCTCATATTTTAAAACGAAGAAAGCAACGTGCGTCTTGAAACTCTTCAGTACTGATAAATCAACTGGACCCCAGTAATTTGACCCATGAAGATCATCTTCAGAGCCTTCTGCATCAATATTCCCTTCTTCTAGTCTTTCACTATCATATCTCATCAAATTCGGAGTTTTTATATTTATTTCAGTATCTACGGCCACTTCGATTGCTCTCTCTCATATCGGCCGTTGGATTTCTGGTCGAGATGCTGCTTTCTTCCTCCTTAACGAGGCCGTCGGTCGAACGCGAGAAGATTCTGCCGGATCCATCTATGTAACACAAAGATATTTCATTTATAGAAACTTTTTATCAAAACAATAAATTAATTATGAGCAAATAAGTAGTAATAAAGTATAATTTGCTACAAATATAATATTTTATCTATTAATTTTCAACTTCTAAATTAATTAATAAATTTTAATATTAACACCTACAATTAGAAAATAACTACTTGTTTCGCAAATTTTACAACTACGATTACAATATTATACTTTCTTCATAATTATAATCTAAATATTAAATAAACAAAATTAACAAAAAAATGTACTCGTTTAGAATTTCCTGAATGTAAATTATTATCAAACCATACAAGAAGTTTTCAGTTTTTAACACAGTTACAGAGCATATAAGAATAAACAAAATAAAACAAAATTAAATTTAAATTAAATGAGACTTACAGTAGAGCTCAAAAATTCTGAACCGAGAATAAATCAGGTGTTGGGGTGTGGCAGCGGACACTGGAGGCGGAGGGTGGGGGTGTGGCAGCAGCGGGTGGGGGCGGAGCGCGTTGGGGTGGGCGGAGGGTGGGGGGGCCGGGCAGAGGCGGGTGGGGGGGGGGAAGGGGGTAGGGGCGGCGGATGTGGGGGCGGGCGGAGAGCCTGGGTCGGGCGGAGCCGGGTGGGGGCGGAGGGGGTAGGGGCAGAGGATGTGGGGGCGGGCGGAGGCGGGTGGGGGCGGAGGGGGTAGGGGCGGAGCCGGGTGGGTGGGGGCGGGCGGAGCTGGGTTGGGTCGGGCGGAGATGGGTGGGGGCGGAGGGGGTAGGAGCGAAGGAATTACGGTGCGGGCGGAGCTTGGTGGGGTCGGGCGGAGGGGGTGGCGGCGGGGGGTGTGGGAGCGGGTTGGAAGGAGAAGAGAGGAGAGGGATCTGAGTTGAGGAGGAGAGGATGAGAGGAAGTGAGAATTTAGGAATATGAGGGAAGGGTATTTTGGGAATTAAATTGGGCTCACTAAGAAATTTTATCTCATTCTAAACTTTCACTGGGCTCACTAGGAAATCTGGGCTCACTAGGAAAAAAGTTGTGCCCCTTTAGAAGTTCCCGAGAATTAGGGCTCGCGGTCGGGTTTTGAGGGGGAAAAGGATTCGGGTTTTTATTTTTTGTTTTGAGTTATTGGGTTCAGGTCGGGCGAATTTTTAACATTTGAAACCCGATAACCCATTGACTGAATAATCGTTATGCGGATTATGCGGGCGCATAATCCGCATAATCGATTATGCGGCCTCATAATTGGTTGTTCGCATAAAGAGGGCGAATTTTGGGATTTCTCTGTATTTGGGAAGCGAAAACCCTTATGCGCCCGCATAGGGCATTTTCTAGAACACTCATCCTAATCATGGCTTAAAAAGAATTGAAGAATATGAATGGGAATTGACAATTTATTTACAAAATGTTCTTAAAGTTTTTTATTCTTTCATTGTTTGCTTATCGGTTTGCTATTGTCTTATGATTATATATGTTTCTTTACATATTCATGAAATTCAAACTAGTTTTAATAGGCCTGCTGATATCAATTTGGTTCATATGGTAGTCAAAATATAAGTCAAATTTGATAAATATTTTTCTATTTCCATTATTTTTTGGTTTTGGTATGCTAATTAACTCTTATATGGAAGAAAAATTGTTTAATGATTATTTGAACTTTTATATCCTAAACCATGTAGTGAAATCATACTATGCAAACGTGATATTTATTGTTATTATAATTGTTATTTGAAGAGTATAACCACAATATGAAAGCAGGATACCACAACCTCGACATTGTTCTAATCCAAGTTAAAGTAAGAGTTTTATGTTCAGAAACTTTTTAATTAATTTGATTATTAGTCTAGACAGTGGATCGAGATCGTCTTCAGTAAGAGAGACTTCAGAACTAGATAAATATTTATCTGCTTTATTAGTTGAAAAACCAAGTAATGAGTATGATTTTGATATTTTAGACTTGTGGAAGCAGTTTGGTGTACCTATATTTACAATTGTTGGCTACGTGATCTAAGATCATTCACTGTTTAAGTTTCAACCATAACTTTTGAGAGTGCCTTCAACATAAAAGGCTAAATAATTGATGATTGTTAGATTAGACTACTATTTTGTATTTGGATTTAATTTGAGTTTAATACCATATTGCCAGTTGAGTAGTTTGTATGGAGCTGAGAGATCTATAAATATATGTATTCTCTGACTTAAAATAATATTGAGATTGTGAGATTGAGGTTTGATTATGATTAACTATTTGACATAGTATTAGAGTAGATTTGAGAAATAAATCTCAGTTATCAATCTCAACCTTCCACTCAAAATACAAAAAAAGAAAAGAAAAAAGAGAAAAAAACCATAGATTATCCATGGCGGCTCGTGATCGTTCTGTTCTCTAAGGATTTGTTCATTGCGTGCCGCTTTCTCAACTCCCATTTCGCTCGCTTCGTTTGAGAGATTTAAAGAGGGTGAACCCAGCTGGGGTTTTCGAAGAGAACTAACAGCTGCATGATCGAAGAGAACTTTGAAGAGGGCTGCAATCTGCATGATAGAAGAGAACTTTGAAGAGGGCTGCAATCTGCATGATCAAACAATCCTCTCCCCAACAATCGTCTTGAACTTCGAAGTGAACTTTGAAGAGAACTAGCAACAATAGTAGGCTGCATGATCAAACAATCCTGTCCTCAAACAAAAATGGGAGAGAGAAGCCACCAAGGGAAGTGGGGAGGGAGATTGCTCATCCCATTCTCCCTGTCCTTAAACAATCCTCTCACTCAGGATAAACGAGACTGCAACTGCAATTCAAGATAAACGAGGATCCGAGCCCATTTTACTGGTAAGATGGATTCTCAAACATTTTTCTATACCATCATCCATTTCAAATACTTCATCTATGGCTGGTACTGCTCCTACTGTTATGACTGAGAATTTATATCTAAAAAATCTTATTGATACTACTGTTAAGTTGAATGGCAATAATTATCTTTTATGGTCTTAGTCGTTCAGGTATTTTTTTATTCTCAAAAAAAGTTAAGCATTTACTAGAGGATTCACCAAATGAAAACGATCATATCTATTCTGATTGGTTTGTTAATCATTGTTGCGTGATTACATGGCTCCTGGATAGTATAGAAGAAAAAGTAAGTTCTTGTATTATGTTCTTGAAAACTATAAAGGAGATATGAGACAACCTTAAATAAGTATATAGAAATGAGAAAAATATATCACGAGCATTTGAATTGTATGTGCACTTGTTTACTCTGAAATAAGACAATATATCTGTATCCGAGTACTATTTTACGCTCTGAGGCATATTGGATGAGATAGAGGTTCACCAATTACTGGTTATAGTCTTAAAACTTTGAGACAATATCGTCAGGATCTCACTGTTATCAAATTTCTCTCAGGTTTGGATTCTTCTTTACTGATCCAAGTGAGGGTTCAAATTCTCGCTGGTGATAGTAGTCCATCACTGACGGCAACATATTCTAGAGTCCTTCGGGTTTCTTTTGGATCTACTATATCAGCAACTCAAACCTCCAATGACCATTCTATCTTATTTTCTAATTGGGGACAAGGCCGCAGTCGTGGTCGCAATCGTGATTCAGTGGGGTCGTGGTTGTGGTGGTCGACACTCCGATGGTGGACGAGCATCCCGTGAATATGATTACTATGATAGAAAAAAATCACTGTTTGGAGGAGTATGGAAAATAGAATGGGTACAAGTTGTGACACGTAATTATTCAACTGGATCTTCTAATTCTTTTAATGTACCTACAATAAAAGATATTCTGTTGACAATAAATTCTACTAGCACATCAACATCTTCAACGATGGTTCAAATTCCACAAGTGAACATACAGGCTTCTCCATCTTCAGTCCATCGTGCCCGTTTCTCATACTACCCATGCATCCTTGTCAGGTAATGATACTCATATTACTTCCTCTAGCTAATCATGGGTTATCAATTCAGGAGCTTCCTCCCATATGATAAGTATTAGAAATAAATTTGTCTCACTATATTTTTTGGATACATACCTTCATGTCTATATTACTGATGGTTCCTCTTCTACGATAGCTGGTGATGAAATAGTTCATGCTACAAATTCATAGCCCTTGATAATATTTTGTATGTCCTCAAATTTCCTATTAGTTTGTTATCTATTAGCCAGATTACCAAAAATAACAATTGTTATGTAACATTCTTTCTTATTTACTGTGTTTTTCAGGACCTCCAGACTGAGATGAGAATTGGTACGGGGAGTGAGCAACAAGGAATGTACTATCTAAATGATACATCACCTACAGAGTTTGCTGCGTGCTCCTTTGATTCCCTTTTTACAGTGTCATCAACGCCTTGGAATCTTCTCTCTAGAGTTTTTACCTCATTTTATCCATTGCATCTGGTATATCTAAGTTAAATTGTGAATCATGTGAACTCGGTATACGTCATCGAGCCTCATATCTAAGTCGAGTCTATCCACATAGTAGTTTTCTATTTGAGTTAGTCTATTCTGATGCTTGGGATCCATATCGTTTTCCCTCTTTCCAGGACTTTAGATATTTTCTTCTACTTGTGGATAATTTCTGTATATGATATGGATATATTTAAGAAGAGATAGGTCTGCTGTTTTTAGTATAATTGAACTATTTTATAAAGAAATAAAATCAATTTTCTATCTTTATTTGTGTTTTGCGCACTAATAATGCTATGGAGTATATGAAGTCCGATGTTTTCTTATTTTGTGCTAATAATAGAATTATTCATCAAATATTTTATTCTCATACATCCCAATAAAACGATATTGTTGAAAGAAATTATAGACATATTTTAAATGTTGCTTGGACCTTAATGATTCACATGCATGTTCCAAAATATCTCTGGCCTGATGGCGCACTCTGTGCTTGTCATTTAATAAATAGGATGTCATTTTCTATCTAGCATGGACAAACTCTATTTTCCTATTTTTATCCTGATACACCAATGTTTTCTTTTATATCTCGAGTGCTTGACTGTACATGTTTTGTTCAAAATTTGTTTTCCAGTTTGGACAAGATATCTCCTCGTGTTATCAAGTGTGTATCTGTTGGATACTCTACGACGTAAAATGGGTATAGGTGGTATGATCCAGAAGTATTTTATCTTTATTGATATTATCTTATTTGAATCTGTTCTATACTTCACTTTCATATCAACATACCAGTAGGATCCTTCTCTTTCTTTACCCTACATGTCTCTACTACTGAGAATGAACAAGTATCGGTATCTCATAAATAGATTGAAATGTGCCTTTCAAGAAATCATTGTTGGTATTCTCTCGCCGTCAGAAATTGCCTCCTCCTAGCTTACTGTTGCTCTGCCACCTACAGTTTCCCAACAACCATAATATTTTTCTGCTCTGCCTCTGATTTTTCTATTACTCTCCAGAATGGTAAATGCTCTACCACTGCTCATCATATTTCTCAATTTGTTTCATATAATAAACTTCAATAACATTCCGCCAGTTTGCCGTTTCTCTTTCTTCCGTCTCTAATCTGTCTTTTCATAAAGCAGTATTAGTCTCTACCTGGCAGGCAAACATGAATGAGGAGAAGCAAGTCCTTGTCTCTTATAGAACCTGAAATTTGATTTCTTCTCTGGTTGATGCATGTAATATTGGTGTCGCTAGGCATACTATGTCAAATACAAGCCGGACAGTTTAACTGACCATTATAAACTCGTCTTGCTGTGAAAGGTTTTTCCCAAACCTATGGTGTTGATTATTTTAAGTTTTTCTCTCCTATAGCATATCTCAACTCTATTCGTATCATCTTTTCTCTTGCCATGAATCTCGATTAATTTTTGTTCCAACTAGATATTAAAAATGCTTTCTTATATGGTAATTTATAAGAAGAGGTGTATATAAAACAACCTTCAGAGTATATTGTTTGAAAGAGAATGTAGTCTGCAAACTCAAGAAAGTGATTTATGGACATAAACAGAATCTCCGAGCATGATTTGAGAAGTTTCCACTGTAATTATTGGTATTAGATTTCAGTATTTTCACTATAATTATTCTGTCTTTGTTCACCATACTCGTTTTGCTATTGCCCTTCTTGCCGTATATGTAGATGATATTTTACTAACTGAGAGTAATACAACAGTTTTGACTAAGATAAAGCATTATCTCATGCATTATTTTGTAACTAAAAACATAGAAAGACCAAGATATTTTTTTGGAATTGAGATAGTTTATCATAAATATGAATTATTTCTTTCTTAAAGAAAGTATGCGCTAGATCTTTAGGAAGAGGCCAATTACCTTGGATATAAACCTGTTAATACTCCAATAGAGTCAGATTTAAATGAGTGGAATGAAGATAATGCTTTGTATAAGAATGTCAAGCAGTATAGTAGAATGATTGGTAAGCTTATCTATCTCTCGGTTACTATATCTGACATTTCTTTTATTAATTGCTGAGTCAGTTCATGTATAAACGAAGAGACATACATTGGAAAGCTGCTCTGAGAGTTTTGACATATATTAAGAGCTCTTCTGAAAAGAAATTATTTTATAAAAAATATAGACGTGTTAAAATCTCTGTTTTTTTAGATGTTGGATATATAAAATATAAAGGAAATAGAAAGTTAACCACTTGATATCTTATATTTGTTGGAGGTAATCTAACCATATGGAATAAGAAACAAGATGTAGTATCTCGATTTTCAGCAGAGATAGAATATTGGGCAATGACATGCACTACATGCAAATTGTTGTGGTTAAAAAACTTGCTAACTAGTGGAGGAGGAGATGGTGGAGGATAGTTTGGGAATATAAGTGTGCTCACTAAGAAAAATCCTCTCTTCTAAAAAGAGAGGGTGTGCTCACTAGGAAAAGTGGGCTCACTAGGAAAAAATCTGTGCCCATCTAGAAATTCCCGATTGGGAGTTTCCGTAAGGAGCGCACTACTTTTTCTAGTGAGCCCACTGGTCCATTTTTGGTTTTGGCTTTCAATCCGAACCGCTGTGAAATGGGCTCACTAGAAACTAATGGTGTGCCCCTTTGGAAACTCCCGTTGGATTTGAGATCTAATCTAAGAACAAGCCCAATCAAGACTCAAATTAGAAGAATTCAATTTAGGTCAGTCGGTTATGGAGCCGGCCCACTTACATATCAACAGACTCATTAGGTGTTCGAATGTGATTAATAGACCCGATCCAGAGTCGAATCAGAACAAATTCAATTTGGGTCAGTCAGCTACAGATCCGACTAGATTGCAAATCCATAGACCCGAGTAGTTTCAAGCTTGATTCGCGTCCAATTCAAATTGGGTTTGTACTATAAATATTATGAGCTAATTCCTGAACTATCCCGTGGGATTTTCTATTCAAAGCTCACACAAGAATTCTAACAATTCTCTAAGAATTTCATACTCAAGTGTAAACTATTCTTTGACATCGAGGTCACTTCTAATTGCACCGATTATCCAATATATTAAATTTTGCATTATACTCTTATTATTTGCACAAAATTGGGAGCATTTATTGCTACCTGTAATGTAACATGTTATTTTATTTGTGCATTACACTTTATTGTATAAAATATTAATTGCATTCCCCTATATATAATAACTTTCATCCATTAAGGTATCTTATTTTGATCATATAATTACGTATTTAATTATGGTGTTTAGTATTTGTGCATGTTCATTCGTATGCTTAATTATAACTATATTCACATTCATTTAGGATGATTATTGCATGCTTCATATGGTAAGAACCTTAGAGAAGTTATGAATCTGACTGATATCAAGAATAAATTAAATGAGATCCCAAAAACTAATTAAAAACTTCAAAAAGGCCTAAATGTAAACAATGCACAGCTAGACGACTTAGAAATGCAAGTCGATAGAAAACAACCCAATAGAAAATTATATGAGGAATGAAGGGTAGGCCAAAGAGAAATTATAATGTTGAAAGAAGTAATAATCTTGAGAATAAGCATGAACATGATGATATCACATGTAAGGTCGTAGATGTCCCTCCTGTTGATGTCACTTATGACATCTAGTGTTTTTGTAATTGGTTAGTTGAGAAGGACCATCCTTTTAATTGATATGAGATATTAGAAGCCCCTAGGATCTATTTAATTAAGATAAGCTTACAAGGGTCAACTAAAAGATATGAGATGTCTGTTGAGATAATTAGAGAGAGCAATATGAACCAATAGGAATATGGATCGAGAGAGTTTAGAAAGAAATACTTTTATGAATCACCTTCTTGATCAACTATCTAATTTAAGATAAGGAAATATGACTGCAACTGAGTACATGCATAAATTTGATGAGCTCATAGTGTAATATAATATTCAGAAATATATTCGCCTTACCTTTTCACAGGTTTACTTTAGACTCAGGTCCGAGCTTAAGCACCAAAGTGCTCACACACTCTTTAGATTCTGTTAGTATGCATTTTAGTGCACTCTTAATTACGAGACATATTTGTATACGTCTCCAAATAAAAAATCTACCTTCAAAGACACAGAGTACCATAAGCGACAGTATAACACTGGTAATACACACACCATTATGCTCCTAAGGATGTAAAAGGTAAAATCATCACTAGTGAGTCATCAAAGCACGCCACAAAAAAAATTGATGGCTTTAAGTATTATAATTTTGGTCATTTTGCTTACTAATGTCATGCTAGGAATCTGTTGATAGATGAGATTCATAATGAAGATAAGCATTGGATTGAAGAGGAAATCTATACACCTCAAGAAGATTTTAGTGAAGCTGAGGATAATTTTAGAGTGATAGGTACAAATTTGCATTGTTAGGTGCTTACATACTGCATTTAGAGATGAGAATTGGCTTAGGTTTAATGTGTTTCATACCATGTCACACAATCATAAGAGCTATAAAGTCATGATTGATGGAGTTAGTTATATGAACATTATTTCTAATCAACTATTGTGAAAATGGATTTGAAAGCTGAACCACATCCATAGCCATACATCATTTGGATTGATAAGAGTTTTCTTTCCATTTTCCAATTTGTCTTATGCCTACTTAGTTTTCAAGCTATAATGATCGTATTTGGTGACATCTTATACATGGATGATGCATATATCTTGCTAGGTAGATTCTGCTTGTTTAACCTAGATGTTAAGAATTTCAGAAATTTAAACACTTATGCATTTATATTTCATCGAAGCAAAAGTTTTGACCCCATTCTCATCCAAGAGTTTATCTAAAAATTAAAATAATGAGTTGAACTCACAAACATGATCATAAATCTCTCTATTTTGTGCATATGAGTCATGAGTATGTAAAATGTAGGTCCACATTTCCTATAGATTCCTCCCCTATTCCCACAAGTGACATGCTTGCACCACCTGTATGCTCACTTGCACCCCCTACACTCTTTGTATGTGAAGATCCGTAGGCAGATTGTACTTAGCGATGATGTTTATAGGTATATTGAAGATCTACATGATAGATTGTAGGTATTTTCAGCTGGAGTTATGTCGATTAGGGTTCATTTCGAGAGGTTCCTCTCAGGGAATATAGAGGTTCTCCATACACAACATACAAGTCCTTTTAGCTTTTTACGGAGATTACTGTAACTCCTTCTAAGGTGGATATTCCACTAATCGTCGCAATTCATTCAGTTATTGATGATGAGCACTTGCTTTTGCTGTTATGCTGCAATCGGTCCTCTAGCTCTTGTTCTATGCACAATGTCCTTCACAACAGCAGAATTCTAACTCACTTCACTTGATCTATGTAACGCCCCCGTTTTTCAGCTGCTTCCCAAAACGGAGGACGTTACTTATTTCTTGCACTAGACAACCCAACAGTCACAGGATCTTGGAATAACCGTAACTACTGCCACAATCAGACGAATAAATAACATGTCTGAAACTTGAAATGATTTCATTTATACAAAGAGTTCATTATATAAAACGGCACACTGCTTTAAATATGAACACAAAAGAGTCAAAGAGAAAAGCAGTGCCCAGACAAAAGGAAATATAAACAAAATATACAAAAACTCCAGACGTACTTCGATTTCCTATTGTCACTTGATCTGTCCAACGAAGTACTGGTCTTCAATTGGGGCTGGATCCCCTTCTTCACGTTCCAAATCTGGGTTCAAAACCCAGGGGATTAAACCCGGCAAGTAATACATTTAAAATAGGAATTGTGTACTATCATAGTACAGGAATATCAGTGTGCATGAGCATGTTTATGTCAGTGTTGTTTGTGTGCATATAAAGTAACATGAAGGCAATATATAAATAACATGAAGTCAAGCATAAATAAATGCATAAATAAATGAACATGACAATAACTTCTCTATCTATTTAATCATATATTCTATTGGTCCCAGTCATCGTCCAATTTAAATTTTTGAAACTGTATTAATGGATAAGATAGCGCTATTCTCCATTGTCGTATAAGTGCCCGTGCATACCCGGGACCTGGCCCCAATATTCATGGCGTTGAACCATGACATGCCGCTAGGCACTCAATCATGTTCCGTACTGTATTACAGTACGGACTTACCACTCAGGGTAGATATCAATTGGTGATCCAGTAATCACCCATGCCGCTGCAGTAAAAGAATCCGGCCCTAACAAGACAATCAATCCTTATACGGCAAGGCTTTTATCCATCATATAGTTTCTCCCATCCCCGTGTTCATATTGAATTTTGCACAGGAAAATTTTATAATCTTTCTTTAATTATTTCTCAATTCATAATAACATACTTGCATTTCCATGACTGTACATGACATGTAGTATCATAACACATGATATGTAATATTAAAACACATGACTTGTAATATCAAAGCATGTGGCATGTAAAACACATGATTTGTAATATCAAATCTCGTGACATGTAAAACACATGACTTGTAGCATGATAAATTAACACATGATATATTAGTACACATAATTTGTAATATCAAGGCACATGACTTGTAGCATGATAGATGTTAGTGCTCAATTGTACCACAATGCATATCATCAAAATCATTACAATAATCTGGTTTCATTCTCAGTGTCAATTAATAACCCAATTTGGGAATCAAGTGAATTATATAATAATCCTGCATTATTTTTAAACCCAACATATGTATTTAATACATTTCCAGGCTCAATCATATATATTATGCATTTCTCCTTTTATTGAAATCTAATTTATTACTATTATTAATTATGTCCATAGTTTTATCCCTGACATAGAAGTAACCATAGTAGCAAACTTGGCAGGTTTCCTAAGGTCAAAGAAACTCATAGACATCTAGAGAGTGCAAGGAGTGCATAGAGTGAATAACTTTATCAAATAAGTGAGCAAAATGACTCATCAATAAAAAAGTATGCGTCACACTGTTAATGATTACCTTAGAAGTACACCTCCATGTTATCATCGGCTTTGGTATCAAATATATTTTTCTTTTGTTGATCTGTATAAGCAGCAATACCGAGGCATAGTAAATCAACAAAACTACAAGAGATAAACTCTAATAAATTAACATTTCATACCACTGCTTCAATTTTCTATTTTTGCATGATTGCATGCAAAATTATTTTTGCATGCAACTAGTTACGTGTGTGTATATATATATATATATATATATATATATATATATATATATATATATATATATATATATATATATATATATATATATATATTTCCGTTTATTTCTTTAAGCATTTTTTTTTAAACAAAAAAATTATCAAATATAATAATATTTATATATATATCAAAATTGACCCACTAATACAGTTCAGTTTTCAATATCAGTTAATGGTCCAAAATATAAACCAGACATTTTTACAAGATAATCTACGTGCACAAATTTAAATTAAATAAAGAAATAAACGAAAATAGATATAAATAAAATAACGAAAGAACAGAAATAGCAGTATTACTTGCCTTGACTCGATCTTGAATATTCGGTTCGACTCTTCGATTCGGTTTGATTTTTCATTCTTCTTCTACTCTCTTTATTTTTATTTTTATTTTATTTTTTTCTTCTTCGGTTCGGTTGCAGGCAGAGAGAGTGAGAAAGGAAGGCAGAGAGAGTGAGGGAGAGAATGAGACTGAGATAGGGGTGGTGGGGTTTTTATTTTTATTTTATTTTTCTCTTCTTTTTTTTTTTCAATTGGTTTTCCATGCGGCCACCTAACCCCGCTGCCACTCCTCTTTTGCTCATAACGACGCACAACACCGAACTCCCCTCCATTCGACATCACAGCAAAAATTATTTTTAAGGTGTGCAATTAGATATTTGTTATGAAAGTATTAAAATAATTTATAATTTATTTAAATTTTATTATTTACGGTTCCTATAAACGTTTTCCAAATACTACCAAATTTATGCAGGACGTAATGCTCGATGAGGGGAATACTACAAAATTATCCGTTTGTCGTTTCGATGTCCGGAATAAATGAACCGAAATTTTGAAGTAATTGAAAGAATAATTTTAATATTTTGCATGTAGTTTGGAGAGTTATTATTTTTGCATGGAAAAATAATTTTAATAATTTGCATCTAAGTTATTATTTTTGCATGTTGTGGAGAGTTATTTAATATTTTGCATGTAGTGTACTACTAAGTTATTTAATACCTTAATAAAGTCACTTTGTTCACACACGTTTCATTTTTTATTTTTTTATTTTTAATATTGGGAGTATTTTTCGGCCTCGTAAGAATATCTCCAAAAATTCTAAATATTACAAAACTAATAATCGCGAAAACCGAATGTCATTTGGGTTTGTGGATTTAAAGTTATGTTAACCGAAATTTATTTCGGTGTCCAAAATCGATTTCGGTGGACTTATTCGGCACTACTGATCTCAAGAGAGTAATACGGGTAGTTCGAAATTTGGAGTATTACAATCTATCTCCATCATCATCACCGTTGGATAAGATAGTGGATACTTGGCTACAGATCTATTTTATATGTATTTATTTTGGTGTAAAAGGTTTACTAGATATCAGCAAGATTAACCAACTTTTTCCAAGCTTGGTTGATGTTCTTCTTGTTTCTATTCACCAGATGTTGATGTTTCCAAGCGAGAGGAAATTAATGAAATAAATAACGGCCAAGATGTAGCTATGATTTGATTAGGAATTTAGTTAAGATTTATTTTGATCTGACTAGGGTCTTGATTTGACTTTGTGTGCACGTGGTGCACGTAAGGAGTTTTATATATTTTTTTGTAAGACTTAAATTTAAATTATTTACTTTTGAGATTCTTGAGAGCATGTAAATTATCTATCCAAATTTTTCTTCGGGTAATTCGTGTGAGAGTGATCATGTGATTCATCTGGATATGAGACCCAAACCTTATCTTCTTGTACCAAATCCTAATTCCATTTCCATAACCCAATTTCATGAGAAATTCTATTTACGCACAGCAATTTACCTTTGACGCTCTGATTGCTCTTTATACCAAACTCCTATTTTGAAATACCACCAATTTACTCTTTGCGCCTAAATTTTTTCCAATTTTAACCCTCCTCTTTCTCTCTAACTCTTATGTCATCTGATCCCAAATTTTTTCAAAATTTTTCGAATCGGATATTAATTCCCAAGCTAAAAATATGTTGGTTGGGTATTAACACCCGACCAAAGAATCATTTGGTTGGGTATTAAAACCCGACCAGTAGCCGTCGTCTCCCTCACAAAAAAATTACAAGTAATAATAAATTACAAACAAATACACATAAAAAACTAAGAATAATTTTAAATTGTACCTTAAATTTATTCTCCGACACCAATTGCATGTCGGAATTTTCTATTTGAATATAAAAAACTCAAACTCAAACTTCAAACCCTAATTTCACTTGTCACAATGAATTTAAATAATTTAAAATTCTTTTAAATCTTTTTAAGAAGGTGAATGTAAAAAATTTAAGAGGTTAAGAAATCAAGTCAATGAGTTTGTGAGAGATATATTTTTTTTAAAAAATTAAATTTCACTAAAAATATTTTTAGGGTTTTAGAGAAAAAACAGAGGAGGAAGATGATTAGTTGTAGTTCTAAATTTTAAAAAGTCTTAATTTAAAATTTAAAAGGGTAACTTAGTAAAAAAAATAAATGGTAAAGTTGTAATTATTTACAAGTTTTAAAACCGTGCGTGAAGAGTAAATTTCCGTGTATAAATAGAAATTCCCCAATTTCATCCATATTCCCAATTTCATCCATAAATCTCCACCAAAACCCTAGTTTCTCTTCCTTCTTGCATCACAATAAGTATGTGCTCAAGGACTGTGAGCTCTTGGATCAATCTTGTCTAGGTAAATTGTTTATAAATTAGCAAGATATCTTTCGAAGTGATGATCTTAGTAGGAAAGTGACAATAAATATTGGTAGTTTTCCAGATCGAACACATAATGCAGTTACCAATCCGAATCCATAGAACCTAAGCCCCCCTCAACCACGAACACACACGTCTTCCAAAACCCAATAGGCTGTCTCTTCTTCATCTCCTCCAACTATGATTAAGAAGTCTAAAGCACCATCTTTGCCTCCTCCATCCAATCAAGAGATGTCCATTCTCCTGGAAGGCTACCTAGCGATTCTGGCTTCCAAGGTCGATGGAGTTTAGGGTGTACAAGCCTACTGGCGTTGTTGATGTCTCAACTCAGATTGTTGATAGAGGGAAGAAAAAAACTTATGAGAAGTCTCACAATATCTATACTCATGACGTCTCTACTGAAGTTTTTCCCTCTTGATTTTGAAGAGGGTGGGCGAGTTAGGGTCCCATGATTAGAATACTCCAAAATAATTACTACCAAAACACTTCAAAACACACTTTAAAAATACTCCAAAATATTTTACTTTTGACATCAAGCACAACTATAGAGTGCTAGAGGACAGGGAGGTCATTAGCTTAGGTTTGAACATTAAAGATCGAAGAAGTAGATTTATGAATTGAGCGGGGTGTCATTAGTATAAAAGAGTCATTTTCGTATAATTATATTATTGATAAAATTGTAAACATTACAAAATTGAGTACTTCTCTAAGGACACCCATCAAATTGTTAAAGTTATCTCATTTCTAACAACACAAAAAAAAAATTAAAAACCTAAATTTTTCAGAGAATACCCATAATTTTCCTCTCCTATCCCGACCACTCCTCGACGACACCCTCCCCCTCTTCCCTTTTGACCACCGACCACCCCCTTCCCCGCCCCCTCCCTCTCCACCTCCCCGACTCTCCCCCTCACCCCTCCCCACTGCCTCCCCTTTGCCACCCCAAATCCCCACACCCCCCTCCCAAAAAAAAAAAAAAAAAAAAAGAAAAACCTCCTTGATTCCTCCCTCTCGACCTTGTGCCTCCCTCCCAAACCCCCCTCCTTTTTCCCATCTCCTTCTTATCCTCCAACCCTCCTCTTCTTACGTAGCCGTCTCCTCATCCAAAATGAGCTGATTGAGAAGAATAAGACAAATTTGTCTGTAAAATATAATAGTAAACTAGTAAAATTTTTAAAGTTCTTTGGTTGGTGACTTCAAAAGTACCCTACAACTTTTTGAAGATAGGTGAACTTAGTAAAAAGATGGACGCAAATAGCCAACTCCTTATAATAGGACTTTTTTTATATCCCAACCCTGTTGCAATTCAAATTCAGATTAATGTAGAGAAGAGCCAAAAATAGGTTTGTTCTTTTTTTTTTTTTTTTCCTCGAACCGCTTCTTAACAAAGTAATTTTGCAAATTAAAAATTTTCTGAAATGACCTAATAGGTAGATTGATTCTAAAAAAATTGATAAGAAATAATGAGAGTACTATTTTTTTTTTTTTTTACCACCAATAAAGTAACTTATGCTAGCTGTTAGTTTATTTTCATTATTCTTGTGTGTGTGTGAGAATAATGAAAATGAGTTATCACCTCATGCAAATTACCCGAGTTAGCTGCAAAACAATAGAAACAAAATTAATGATTTTTTTTTATTAATATAACATCTTGTATCCATTTAATAAAGGAACAAATAAACTCTAAAATCTATTAAATTTGAACCTTAAGAAACTAAGAAGATGAATAACATACTTCCAGAAGAAGATTGAAAAAAAAAATGAAATTACTATTTGTTTTGTCACCAACTCACTAAAATTTCCTGAGCTGTCGAGCCATCTACTATTAATCCCTATGTATGAGTGGTTTTCAAACTAAGCATAATTAAACATATGTTATATCTTCATGATAGAACTAAACCTTACACCTCACTAGGGATTCCCTAGTGAAATAGAAATTTTTTATTTTTAATTCAAAATTTTGTATATAACAAATCAAAAATTAACCCATATACACGTCCATTTCCATCCCTACATCTCACTGTATACATATTTATCAACTTACAAACAAAAATTCAATCTATTTCGACACGGTTGACCTATAATTAAAGAGGCTTCAACAAATATGTAATTTAGCAATCTAGCTATCGAAAAAGGAAAAAGCTAAGGCTCATGGGCCTCTTCAAAGTAATCTAGTGTTCCTTACTGGAGTAAGCATCCAAGCGTCCATGGGCATCTAAACAGAGCTGCATCATGAATTCCTTGATCGATCAGTCGCAGGGAATTACGTGGGGGAAGGATGATAAAGCAATAGTAACAGAACGACGATACGTGCCTTATAACAGAAACATCAGTCTAATGGCTGATAGTACTCACAGTACGAAGATAGGACTTATTTACTAACTAGTAGGAGCTCTCTGGGTTGGAGCCCATGACAGAAAACTATTATTTCCCAAAATCTACATATCAGCTCGGCAGCTGCTATTTAACTGCACAAGAAACGGAAGAAATAGCAAAAACAGGAGTACCGACTGTTATCACAAAGATTGCCTCAAAGTAAGTTATTAGAATTATATACATTGACTAGCATCTCAAGTCCAGTTAGATTACAATAATTACAACCAGTAATTATAAGAACAAATAACCTAAGCTTACTCGGCAGCCATCACTGACCAAAACTTTACATCCGCCATAAATCAACAACAAAATCCCTAGCTCGATATGACAAACATATCAAACACGGAGGAATGGCGGCCATCTCTAGATACCATAATCATATACAACTGCATAAGTTGATAACGCCCCGGGTCTTGTACTTACACCTGAAATAGGTATCTGAGGTCTTCCACTGTGAGCTTTGTTGCATGGCCACCTGAATGGTCTTCTCCAAAGGCAGATGAAACCATCTTTCTCTTCTCCTCCTGCAATATAAGTGCAGCAGTACTTGAATCACTGGATATTGAACGATAAATAATGGAAACTTGATATTACATAATAGAAACTAATACAGGCAGCCGCGAAAGATCCAGGCTGAGAACAGTTATGAACACATGAAAAGGATAAACATTTATAAACACACAAATGGAAGATTAAATGCTTTTTAGGGCTTTTCCTTGAAACATTGGGCAGTACAATTGAGATGGACATGCTTTGGATATGGTTCTACCACCACTCCGAAGGTAGAGAAACTCGAGGGAATTTGGTAATGCCACAATGCAGTGAAACACTACACCAAAATATAAGGAAATTCTTCCCTCTGTAGGGGCAAGGCAGTAATGAAACCCAAGATACTAGCAGTAGCTTTCCTATGTGATATTTCAAAGTAAACTGATGGTATTATATGAAGCACCATGCTGCAGTAAAAAGAGAACATTTATAAGGTATTTATAAATATTGATACCTTGTTGACATTTTCAATTGGATTTTTAGATTTGAGTTTCATAAAGGGTCGTAAGAAGTTCCTTTATCTGAGCTCATCATCACATTTATATGTTCCTCGTCCAACACCCAATTCAGATGGCAAATTCTTCCAAACATGTTATCATCCCCTCTCATTATCTCCCTCTTTTTCTCCGTTCAAAGGTGCTTTCCTTTTAACTTGCGATGAACGAACTCAAATTATAAATTACAAGTTAGGTATCTTAAGAGCAAAAGCAAAGCTTGTATTATCAAAGTCAATTGACCAAGATTGATTTTTTGGCTTAGTTCTAGAAGGATCAGTTGTGCGTGCCATAATATTTCAGAAGGAAGATCCTAAACTATGTGTCTAAGGTTTGCAATAAGTAAAACTACTATTACAGAAGGTTATATTGCACGTAAGGGTTAATATACATTTAATGCTAATAGCATGACACAGAAGGTTATATTGCACGTAAGGGTTAGTACACATTTAATGCTAATAGCATGACATAAATATTACCTGAAGGGCTAGTATACGATCTTCCACTGTATCTTTGATGGTAAGCCGCGACACGATAACAGGACGAGTCTGTCCTATTCGATGTGCACGATCAACCGCTTGATCTTCAGTAGTTGGATTCCACCAGAGATCAAGAAGAATAACATGACATGCTGCAACCATGTTCAGGCCAAGGTTTCCTGCTTTTAATGACATTAGCATAACAGTCACCTGCAATAAATATCAATAGATCTTCAGTGAAATTCAAACAAGAGTACAAGCATGCAACAGAAAAATTTCCAAATTAATAATGATATGCACCTCTGGATCAGTATTGAAGTCCCTCACAGCTTTGTCTCTTAAACCAAGGGACATTGACCCGTCCAGTCTTCTATACTGAATAAGTGACTGGTTTAAAGGACCCTCCAGCAAGTCCAGCATGCCAGTCCACTGGGAAAATACAATAGCCTTGACCGGCTTTTCAGGGTTCAAGCCTGTCTCAGCCATAAAAAATTCCCTTACATTGCATTCTCTTAAAGCTGTGGCATAACTTTGACTGCAGAGTGAGTTCAAAATTTCAAGCGCTGCCTTAATTTTGGAAGAAACATAACTAGTTTCAACAATTGAGGGTTCCTCATTATGAGTGAAACCACTTGATGAAGCAGTATTATCGACTTGGCCAGAGATACAAGTTTGGAGGGTTGCTCGAGAAAAGGCGGATTCAGGACCAATTGTCTCTTTACAGCCAGTTGCAGGGCACAAATTATCATCTCCAGTTAACCGATCTGATATGCATTGATAACAGAATACGTGGCCACACATTGTCACAACAGCATCTTCAGGTGGGTCCTGCAAGGAAATCAAGTGCTTAAAAACTAGACCTATCAATTTAGCAATGCAATTCCCCTTATTATAATCAAATAATGAACCACATGTGTCGGGCAAAATTTTGTAAACATCAACTATTGCAGTCAAATTGGCTTGGACAGCCATATATATCTAACAGGAAATGCTAATATGAACATTAAAAGATAACTTTATCCAGTACCATAATTAAGATTGCCAGCTAGTAAGTTATGCTTATCATACACAAAATATTAGCACAAATTGTTATATTATAATAACACAAACAAAAATTTCATATTTGGCAGGTAGAGTTTGATGCGGTCTACAAAAGGCTTAATGCACTCAATCAATGATGGGCAGCAAGCATCTATAATCCAATTCCGAAGGATGAAAATTTTATATTTCAATTTTTACTTCTCTATTTCTATTTCGCTCATTCATTTATTATTGTTTGCAGCGTGAGGGTGAAGAAGGTCGCACCTCAGAACTGTACTGGAAACAGATCATGACTTGACTTTAAAAATAAAAAAAAAACCAATTAGGGCTACTAATCTGTGGTTGCATTAGCATGTAAAAGTTGTGTTTCAATGGTATATCTTAAAGTAGAAACAAGTGTCAGAGCTCATTTATCCAAACGACAACTGTAAAGGCTTTGAAGTGTAGGCGAACAATGCACACTTCAAGAGTGCATCATAATGGAGTGAGCAAGAGATGTCAAATGAATTTATTACATCGATCAGCATACAAAAATTATGTATCATTGATGAAGAAGAAAAGCAAATGGGAGTTAAACTGCTGAAAGCTTCAAAGCTTAACCAGTCAATCCTCTGGTCTTGGGAAGGTCACATAAGACGCTCATATAGAAGAAGTGACATTCTAATCAAAGAGGACCATCTAGGTCCATATAACCTGACACAGAACTTTGAGTTTCATGTAAGTATCAATATATGGCCATTAGGGGTGTAAGGAGTCGGATAATCCGATCCGAATTAGAATCCGTTTAGAATTAGAATTTGCATAAAAAATTGGGCTTATGGTCAGATTTGAATTTGGATAACGAATCTCCATTTAGGCTCTGTTTGGTTAGAAAGAAAATGAAAGAAAAGAAAAGAAAATACGAAAGAAAGTGAATTTCCATTGTTTGGCTCGGAAGAAAATTTAGATAAAAAGAAAGTTATAAGAAAGTAAGAGAAAATAAGACATAAAACTTGAGAAAATAAGATATAAAAAATTTTCTCTATTTTTCTCTCTCCTAATTTAGAGAAAATGAGAGAAATTATTACTTCATATTTCTATCACATAGAATCCTAGCAAAAGAGTAAACAGAGTTTGGAGAAAGTTTTTTCCCTTAATTTTTTACTTTTATTTTTTATTTTTTTCTTGAATTTTCATTTTAGCTTCTTTACACACCAAATAACAAATAGAATTTCATTTCTTTTTTCCTATTCTCTTTCTCTTTCCATTTCTTTTCCTTTCTTTTATTTTCTTTCAAACCAAACATAGCCTTAGGGGATGTTTGGTTGAGGCTGTAATTGTGTGATATGGTTGCAATTGCAACCACTTCTGCTGTAAGTAGCATTTTCCATTGTTTGGTTGCAGTTGTAGTTGCAAAAGTTTGTAACTGTAATGCAACTACTTAAGCACTTAATTAATTGTAGGTGTGGAAAAAAATTGTGTTAATTATTCTTCTCTCCTTTACAAATAGTGATAGTATTATTAATAAATAAGGTATTTCTCAACCTACTTAAAAATAAAAATTAATGTTTGAATTTTTTTACAGCTCTAGTTACCACTTCCAGCTTCCAAACCAAACACAATAATACAAGTTGCAGTAACTTCTATTGCTGCAATTTCAATTGCAGTAATATAAGTTGGAACTTGCAACATCTCTTGCAAATAACCAAACGGCCCTTAGTGCAGATCTGAATTGGAATTGGGATTTAGCTTTTGAAACCTGATTTGGATATCTGTTAAAGAATTACACATTTGGCAGCCATTAAGTACATATATGTACGATACACATTTGATAAGATGTATTTGTTGCTTAGTATGACGTAGTCATTTAGTAAATATGAAATCAACAACTAAGTCCTTTATCCCAAGTACCTGGGAGAGGCTATATGAACCAAAAGATAATTAAGCCACACTGCTCACTTTCTTAGTATGTAAATATTTACGAGATATATATACACCAAAATATATGCATGAAAATATCTACTTCACAATTTGAACTCTTTATTCCTATCTAAAATGTTTAATATTATCTCATATCATATTCATAATTGTATGGATCCAAATTGCACTCCTATCTGTTAACATAAAATGGTATTTACAATATCCAAACCATTTTCGTATCCCTTTTTTATCAAATATAGATATTAAATTTACTATTTGTAGCACATCTGTAGTCTTACTTGTATCCATAAGAAACAACAAACACAAATATAGAAAGTACCCATATCCACTCCATATGCACCCCATTTACACCCTTATTGGCCATCCAGGTTCATATGATTACCATTGTGTATGTACTAATCAATTTATACATTCCCCTTAAAGTACAGAATATCTGTCTGACAATGAAGTGGAAAAGTGATGTACTCTATCAAATTAATGAGCTAAAAGGAGTTAATTTATTGATGAAGAATGCAGCAGAGGAGCAAAGGGGTGTTCAGCTACTTAAGGTTGCAAGGCTTGATTAAATCTCTCTAATGTTGTCATAGGGCAGCTACGTAAGATAACTGTACAGGCAGTAGAAGAGCTCTCTAGTAGCTAGATATTGAAAGCCTAGATCAGCTAAATCCTTGATACAAAACTATGAGTTTCATATAAGTATCATTTTATGATCATTTAGGGTCATAGGATTCTGTGGTACCTGTATCAGTCAAACTTCTACATTACTGTTAAAGTCCAGACCATCTGTTTGGTTCAACTCACACTTGGCTGCCAGCAAAACAGGGCACTTTAAATAGACTGGCCCTTTGACAGGACGAACTGCTTACAAAAATATTTTTGAAGCTGAACAATCTACTGCTCAAATATATGCGCCAAGGTTGAAAATCTTGTAATAGGTAGATTGTTTATGGTATTGGGGTATGGGAAATCGCAATACAGGGCATAGCACATCACTATATCAGTAATATCTGATGTGTCGACAAAATATCAGCAATATCAGCTCCATATCTAGGGTCTATCTCGTATTGGATACCTCAAAATTGCATAGTATATTAACAATAAGTATCACTACAGATCATACTTGAAACCTTGATACGTGATAATGTACTTATATTGGATGGAGCACACCAAACTGCGATTATTCGAAAAAGGTTTCCTTGAAATGGTAAGGGGAAAAATAAGAATCGGTGGAGATTAGATAGCTCACATTGCATGCAAGACAAATTGCCAATGACCCTTCCAACAGATGTAGTAAATTGAAAAGCATGTCCTTGGGGAGTTGTTTTGCTGTATCCAAGGAACCTTTTCCTACAGTATCTGAATGATATCCTTTCACAAGAACTGGGTGATCGCAAGCCTGCCGGAGACGCAAAAGCATCAACAGTATACTTGCATAATTTTGCCTCACAGTCCCAGCAGCAGCATATTTCTGCAGACAGAAATTGCAATGTTACATATGCTTCAACATTTGTAAAGTAACAACAAAAACTCATCCCAGAAGTATAATAAAAAAAATGGTTACAAGGATAATCTTCAGGGACCACAAATTTCTTCACTCAACTTAATGAAACCAGTTTGGCATTATGGTACAGCAGAACAAAAAAAAAAAATTTAGTAACTCAAAGTTAGGATTCAAAATCTGAATTCCAAAAGAAATAAACTTGCACGTAAAACCCTCAAATAATACACTGAAGACAATTATTTAAACTGGATATAAACATATAACTTTGTAAATGCAATCTCTGACATCATAAAAACCAATGATGTTTATTTGATACTTGAAAGTAATACAAAAACATATCACAAGAAACATCACAAGGTGATTGCCCAGATATGGAGCTGCATCTGGGATTTGCACATTATACACATGCTTAGGTTCAATACAGCTAGGACCTATGACAAACAGAGCTTTCTGTTGCAAATAGCTTCTCTAATTCTGCAGCCAAAATACAGCATTCAGAGCATTTTTTGGCCACGATATCAGCATTTCGCCTCCACCACCTACATCCCCATCCCCACCACTAAACCCCCAAACCAGGAAAATCCCAAACTTACCCACCGACAAGCCCTTACCCAGCCTACCCACCCATGCACATAAGCACCCTGAAATCCCCCCAAAAGAAAAATTTTAACCATGACTATCCCGAATATTCATTTGCAAAACCCTAATGGATTCCCCACCAAATTTTCCATAAGAAACTCACTTTATAGCAAAAAGATCTCAATCAGCTTAGATCAATGATGACAGCTGGGTTCATACTTAAGTTTTGATGTTTACTGTTCTATTTGAGCACATCAACTTAAAAATTAAATGCCACAATTTCAAATAGAGGATAAAAATCAAGATAAAAATCATTTAGAACAATTTTAAGGGCAAAAAATTCCTTCTTTTGGATAAAGTTTGGGTTTGAAATACATAAAGAATCTGTTAATTAAGAAATAATCAGAAAAATTACTCAAAGTTTCATATTAACCAGCCATGTGAGAGTTCGTTACATGTTTATGTATCATTGTTTTCTTTTCCTAAGTGAAAATATATACTGTGTTACAAATTAACTCTATCACTGTGCAACTTAGTTATAGTTTGCAAATAATCATATTAAGCAAACCTTTATAGATTTTCATTCCTAGGTCTACTATTGCTTCGGACTAATTTGTTTCTTATCCTTTTGGACATATAGCCACATATTTCAGAATTTTTATCCATAAAACAGGGACACGAGTGTCGTACTCAGAAATCTGATCAGACATAGCCACGACAACCTTCTCATATCTAGACATGATGCCACAGCTATTTATGTGTATTTTTAATATAGGTATATTTAACATATAAAAGCATACGTATTGGGTTGTTAATCACGTGGAAAAGCCATAGTAAATTGAACAATAAATTTTTTGTCAAACATATTAGCAGATGCATAAGTTACCAAAAGATATGATAGTTGATTAACAATCCAACTTGCATGAATAACCAGAAAAATGCAAAAGGTCCTTGAGTTAGTTACTATTATATATGCCATAAAATATACACCAGCATAACAAATAATTCTGCAAATATCTGTGTTTAGAAGTCTAAAAAAAGTTGAAAATTAAGGAAAAATAGAATAAATATTTAGTGTCCACAGAAAATTTATATTACTGAAATGTTGCTTATTTCCACATGTACTCCATGTTAATGTTCTATTATCATTTACTAAATTATTCAGTTTCCTGCTTTATTTGTTCACCATCTTCAGGATACTTATTGCCTTTGTGACGCAAGATCTTTACGATGCAAGATCTTTACTCATACATTACTACCCTGCTATTCAACTTTTTTTATTTTTTATATGCAATCAAGGTTTTAATTTCAGTTACCAGGATAGTGTTGTATAGGGGTCTTTCACATCGGATCAAGGGGGTATATCAGGGATAAAAGCTTATATAAGATGTTCATATAGGACATTATCTATATATCTATATATATGTGTATATGTGTGTATGTGTGTATGTATATGGATGGCTTTAAAGAGGGCTGTAGAGTTCTTTATCATATATCACTAAAACATGGTATAATATGCATGTAAAAGCATTAAAGAACGATCTATTACACAAGCACACTATGATAAAATAAATCAAGAAGTAGAAACAACTAGAAGTTCAATGCACTAAGAAGCACGGACACGCCGCTAGGGATGTCGTGTCTGTGTCGGACATGTTTCCTACACAAACACGCCAAAAACCATATCAGATACGCCACGCGGTGTATCCAATAAAACAAAGGGAAAAATTACAGTGTTATTGCGGTGTCTGACCTTCTTGTAGGTTGCGTATTTGCCGTATCCGAGCTTCTTGTAGCTTTTGTCTGAATAAAAGTAGTTAGATGGTCTAAAAAAATTAAAAATAACTATTACTAAATTGGTAACATATGTTTATACTTAGTGACTTTTATAAATTTATATTTTAATGTTTTTTGGGCATAAGTCTTATTTGGTTCTATGTTTGAAAAAATGAATTTTTGTATTTATATTCTACGTTGATCTATGACACGCTAGTATACCACTTTTTCTTCTCTTTATCTACAGAGCCTGAGGGAGAGAGATATATGCATGGTTAATTTCAAGACTTGTCCTTTGTAGAGGAATGAAAAGATACGAATCCATATATTGTCAGTACTTTTTTTAGATATTTTAGTAACATTATTATGTTAATAATGAAAGAATATATACTTTGTGTTCTTGTCGTATCCTTATTTTTTCATAAATAATGGTCCTGTGGCCGTATTCGAATCCATACCTGAATCTGAGTCCGTGTCTGTGCTTTCTAGTCAATGCATAAAGGGCCAATAACATATGGAATAACAACAGGATAAACAATTGTAAAAAAGAAAACATCAGGAAAAACGGTTTGAAGCCTTTCAATAGTATTTGAAGAAGCTGGAGAAGCTTATGGTGTAGATCGAAGGCGTTTTCAGCCCTCTAACGACATGACCAAGATTCTCTTCCTTCTCAAGTTCCCATCCTGATGTATGGGAATTTGACAAATGTTAAAAAATATGGGATTATGCATATTTATAGGTAATGATTTGGGTATGAAAATTGGGTCCAAACCTATTTCTAAGTCGAGAAACCAAATTTTAAAAAAAACAATCGTATCAGTGAATATATTGGGATGATATATTGAAATGATATATCGACCTATGTAACAGACATCAACTGATATAGGAGCAAAAATAAGAAAACAAAAGCAATAATCAGACACTTCAATGGTATTGAACTTATTGGGCCTATCAGCGGATATTTAAAACAATTATTGTAGTTTTCAGTTTCTATGACTACTGAGATGGATGTTAATTTGTATTTTATGATATCAACATTTTGTTAATTTAATGATGTCTATTATTATGCAAACATTATTAGATCCTCATGGCTCTAGTCAAGTAGGTACTATCAATATCTCTTCTCAAATATTATCTTACTATTTTGTTTATTGGTCAAATATATTAGTTGACCTGTATATTAGTTGGCAACCATATATACTCTGTCTATTGGGATACATATTATGAAATAGATCTCAAACCCTAATTCACCTCCTCTCCTCTCTTGCATTTCTTCCTCCCGCCGCCTCTACTTCTGCTTCTCACCGCTATATGCAGAATTTCGACAGCCGTAACAGCCCTAGCAGGGGTTGCTGAAGATAGCAACTAGTCTAGCCATTGCTGCTACCACCTACAAGGGGGCCTGTTGGCTTTTCTACAGCCTCCCGCAACTTTTTATGCAACCTGTTGTAGGGTCCTTTGGTTATTACTGCCCCTAATCTTGTTTATGGGCTTTTTTTGATGCATTTTTAACATTAAAATCGGCCCTTTTTCCTTCTACTACTGTTGAATTAACCCGCTAACGGTCAACTCAACCCCTCTTAATATAAAATCCACAGTTACTGGGTCAAACAGCTACTAACATTGAGATTAATCAATCATTTTTCTTGTTGTTACTACTGAGTCCACCTGTTATCGAGTCAAACTGCTGCTTGTTGCTACTACTGAATCCACATGTTACCGAGTTAAATTGCTACTGCTGCTATTGCTAAGATTAATCAGCCTTCTTTCCTACTATTACTGCCGTAACAACTCGTTTCTGAGTGAAGACAACCCCTCCCAGGGTCAAATCAACTCCTTTCAAGGTAATAGAAAGGGCAACCAACATACAGATATAACAAAGATTATAGATTGAAATATAGGTATTGATAGTATCTTGCTGACTAGAGCCATAATAATCTACTACTCCCCCTCAAACTAGAGCATATATCAAATACTCATAGCTTATTACAATAATATCACTCTAGAAGAAAATTGCTTCATAATAAACATCTAATGAAAGCAACAATAGTAGTAGATCCATCACTTTTGACAAATAGTAATAGTAAACTTTTAACGAACAGTAATCAATGAACATTTGAAAAAGTAGAAGCCATAGTTGAGTAGTGACAGTTTGAAATAGAAAACAATTTGGGATAGAGATAACATAGCTCAAATAGGCATTATCAAGGACGGAGCAGCAGGCGGAATGGTATAAGAGCAACGACAACGTGATTGAGATCTTGATCGTCCCAGACTCACCAAATTGTCGTGAACTGCTGGACACTTAAGGCAGCAGCCTAGTGCAGACGTACTAGTTTTGTTAATAATCTCTAAAACATGGCTTGCTCTAGCAACATGTTATGAAATATCAAATCAATATTATTGATAGAGAGCCTCTAATATGGTAAGGAAGGGATTGAATTGACCCAATAATTGATTGATTCAATAGTAGTAGTACGAAAACGAAATGATTTTAACACCAACATGAATAAAAAAATAGTCATAGTAGCACTAAGAGTAGTAGTAGGAAAAGGACCTAATAACAGGCTTATTTAGGGATTGCAAGAGGCAGTGGTGAAGCCGCCCATGGGGCCCCCTTGCAGTAGTAGTAAGAAAAGTATCTGAAAATGGGTTGATTCAAGGCCCCCTACAGGCGACAGTGGCTGGGAAAGGAAAGGGAGGCAGCAGCGGCAACAATTTCGAGCAATGGAGTGGATACAGTGAGCAATGGGATCAGATTGCTTTATATTTCGGATCGAACGTGCACCCACATCCAATGCTCCCATCCCCAATCTAGAGATATTTGTATAAAGTCTTTATCAGTTACTTTTCACGATAACAAGGAGAGAGCTATCAAATAACCTCACTCAGATACCATATTATGAAATAGGAAATAGATAAAAAGCATCTGCTTATTTATAGGATTACAAAATTGACCAACATGCATCTCAGTATAGTAATAATATAAATAGCCAACCAAAATACAAGAAGGTCAACCAATGTATATAGTAATATTCTGACAACCAATATATAAATAGAGTTATATCCTATTGAGATCAACCAACCAGTTTCCTACTATTATTACTTAATCAACCCATTATCAGGTCAACTCAACCCTTTTACAGTCAAATTAACCCTCTTTCAGTATCAAATCTACTCGTTACCGGAACAAACTGCTAAAACTATCGAGATTAACAGTCCTTTTTTCTCGCTGTTACTGCTGCATCCAATATTGTCAAATCAAATTGCTACTACTACTACTGAAGATTATCTCTCATTCAGTTGTATCTCACCTTCCAACTAAACTTTTCCTCATAATAATAAATTCGAATTTTCAATTGTATCCATATGATTCTTAAAATCTTTGATTTAATTCCCATTTTAATCTCTTGATCACTATCCAATTCACTAAGATTTTCATTTAGTCATCATATTTTTGACTTGATATGAAGAGATATGTAAAAAGTTTCTCCTTGATTTGGTCAACTCTCTTCATTTCCTACCATATTTGCTAAGATCTTGTCTCCTCTCTTAATTTCATGATATATTTGTTGAGATCTCTTTGATATGGCTTCCTACTGCTGATTATTTTACCACTACTACTGCTACTGCTCCTCCAAATATTTCTAAAATTGTATTCTTTTCATTCCATTATCAGAACAAGTAGTCGATATCCTAACTAAAACTACATCTAAAATTTTCTAAACACTGTGTGACAAATTGGACATAATTGATATCTATAGTCCAACTTGAGATTATGGGTTTCCAACTTGAGATTATGGGTTTAGTTTACTAGATCTAAACACTAACTGATTTCTATGCTCCATCTTGAGGGGAAGTGTTAGATTGTGGGTTAAGTTTATTGGGTCTAAACCCATTTTAGATACTATCAATTTGTAATCCTATAAATAGGAATCTACTCTCTAAATTTACTATTTCATAACATGGCATCAAAGCAATTCAAATTCTAGGGATCATCAACAAAACTACCTTGTTCAAGTTAGGCTGCCACCATATGTACCCAATAATTCACAATAATTCAATGAGTCCATAATCATCAAGAACTCCATTACATCGTTATTGCTCTTCTGCTAATTTGCCTACTGCTCCATCCATGATAGATGTTATTTGAGCAAACTTTTCCATGCCACATGCTATCTCTACTCTAATTTGTCATCTATTTGCAATTGTTATTACTCAACTTCAACTGTTGCTTGTCAAAAACCCTTCGACTAATATTTGTTAAAAACTTACTACTACTACTTGTCAAAAGTGATGGATCTACTACTACTATAGTTTCCGTCAGATGTTTGTTGTGGAGTAATTTCCTTTTAGAGTGATATTATTATAATAAGCTGTGAGCATTAGATATATGCTCCAGTTTCAGAGGAGTATTAGATTACTATGGCTCTAGTTAACTAGATAATATCAATACCTCACTTCCCATATATAATCTTACTGTAATTGTATATTGACCATGTAGATTGGTCGGCAGGCATACTCTTACTCCAATATACATATACATGTTGGTCAAATTTGTAATCCTATATATAGGAGGTTGCTCTCTATTAATAATGCTTATTTGTTATAACAAGCATTATGGTTATCATGTTAATTTTCATTGGGGATGAGATGCCAATGCCAACGACCTCACATTTAAATCTGACAGATCAATCCAAGTCCATTTAAGTAAACTATAGTTTTAACTGTTTATAGTTCACTGTGTTTCTAATTTCAACACAGATAGCCAGCATGATTCTTGTCATTTAAATTTAAATTGATTAGGACTCAATCCATCGCATTTAATTTGTCTGCACTTTAGCTTTGAACTAACTAGGTTATTGTTTTCACCAGTGTCTAAAAGGCTCTAAAACAGTAGAACCACATATTATAAAATCCCTCTCAGACCTCCTTTCATCTTGACTGAATGTTTCGTCTCCACCTAACCAAGAATTGCCTGATTTTCTAAACCACGATATACAGCAGTCTTGAACATGATTAATTGGACGAAGTTTTAGGTTAAGTGGTTCTTTAAAAAACAAAGATTGAAAGTGTCATCTAGAATCATATATGAATAGCAACGACCAAACCTTGATTATAGTGGTCTTGCACCCTGATTAATGGGATGAAGTTTTATGTGAAGTGATTCCTTGACAAATAAGAATGAAAGTGTAATCTAGAATCATAGAGGAATGGCAACTACCAAATGTGGGAGAGCTAAAATAAATTTTAACTTTTTTCAGCATTTAGTATAATCAACTACTGGAATATTATGGAGAAACTGCAAAAGAAAAATTTATGATTCATCAGTTAAAAAATTTATTGGGAATGTTCAGCAGCCAAAATAACATACAACTAGAGGTGTAAATCGATCAGATACAGGATCAACCGTATCCATCTCCACATTCTAATCAAGGATAGGGATTCACATATGCCTCAGCATCGAAAACTATATGATATGTGCCAGCTACAGATCATAATCAGATATGAGAGAAATGAATATGGATTGACTGTGACCACAAAAAGCAAGATATAAATCGAATAAGGGAAATAGATAACCAATGTATTGATATGAACACAAAACACAGGACTGGCGAAACTAATATAGATATGCATACAGAAATACATCAGAGTATGTTAAGACATGTTTATTTTTGGTTCATGTCAGGGACTTTATAAGTTGAATCATTTAAACTTTTGGGTAAATTGAGAATAACACCCTTCAAGTATGATCATTGTTGTGTTATCACCCCAAAAGTACCAAACTAGCAGCCTGCACCCCTCTGTTAGTCCCTAAAGTACGAAACTAGGAATAAATTATACATAAGGAAACATACTACCCCACTAACAAGTGGCGGCCAGTGTTATATCCAAATTCCAGGGTTTAGCATATGTTTATTATTAATAGTAATCGAGCCTAACACAGGGGTACAAGGCGCTAGTTTCATATTTAGGGGTGATAAGCGCAATAATGGTCATAATTGAAGAGTGTTATGAACAATTTACCCTAAGTTTTATTATAAAGTAAATGGTGTTGAGGTCCCCCATTTAAATACTTATTTACATTCTTACTTCTTTACAACTTCAAATGCTTAAGGTCTAAAAAAATAATCAATGTAAAGAACTGGAGGCAAATAACCCGACCTTGGATATAAGAAAATTGAAACACCATGAAATTAGTGTCATAGCATGAATGAAAGTTCAGATCGACTTCAAACAATGGGCATGGAAATAATTTTCCTAATAATCCGAATATCAGTAGGTGGCCTCAAATAATGGCTATGGAAACAATTTTCCTAATAACCTGGACATCTGTCCCTGTCAAGCTGGATACATAACTTTATAGCCACATCATATAAGGATATGTTGTATTATAACTCATGAAATTCCCAATTGATTTTTTCAAATTCTAGAGGTCTTTGCACCATATAGTTGTCCAACACAATGACATGTTTTGGTTCGTGGCAAAGGCAAGGAGTATGCTACATTGAATGTTTCACTATGTGAAGGGGATAGGCTAAATTGGTTCGCTACTAGGTGCCATGTTACACATGGGAACCTTTGCTAGAGACATTCAATAACGAAGCATGTATTACCTAAGTGCAAGGACATACATACACATCTAATCATATGAAACAACTAAATTCCAAAGTCCAAACCGTAAAGCTATAACATAATTCTCAAAATTCGCAAATCATTCTGTTATTAGCTGAATACACTAGAAGAACGTATTGAATAAATTAGTCATTGAAGCTCTTCTCTTATTCAAGGATGGTTAGTTTTGAAGAGTCAAATCATAAATGTACCACAAATTGGTACATACAAACTAGATCAAAGTTCGAAGGGGTTTGAATTAGGTAAGACAGGTTCCAGATTTATAAATTATGCAACAAATTGCAATGATTCAAACAAGATATTTGGGACCATTTGCCCCCAATGGAGGCCGCAGACCTAAAACCCCTAAGAGTAGTATTCATAGTTATTGAAACTTCCCATCAACTCAGTTGTATTATATCTTGCTTCCTAGCAACAAACATTAGAAACCAAAAAACAAATTTCAATATCTAATTTAGAAAAAAATATATAACTTGAAAGTAAAAGCCTCTAATCACACATATCACTTTTACCAAATCCAAATTAAAATAATCTTCTAGGTAAAACTCTTAAAAATAAAAAAACTAGTGGATAATATATTACACTTTGACAAAGTACATTTTATGTTTGCATCCATATATATATGATAATTTCTTTGCATAAGAGTTAAGAGTATCTTATCATTTTTTATTGATTCTAGGAGGTCTTAATAGAAGCTAGGATAAGGCTCAAATTTTAGAAAAAGAGCAGAGTCACGAAAGGGATGCTTGATTTCCATTTGAGAAAAAAGAGATCCAATCCAATAAGGAGTAATCGTTGACGTTCATGCTCGATTAGTAGCAAAAGAAAGTAAGTGAAACCTTTTTCCAATAGAAGTGGAATGTCAAAGAGAATCGACTGGGCTCATGTGGTGCGGCACCAATTCTGGAAGCATTCAATGTTATTGTGGATCTATGCCAATCAAAGTCGAAGAAAAAATTGAATATTCAGTAATCAAATCATTCATTCTAGAGTTTGATAGGTCTTTTTTTGAAAAATTGATTAATCGGACGAGAATAAAGAGAGTCTCATTTTACATGTCAATATGACAATAATAAAATTTATAGGAAAAGGAGAATCCGTCGACTTCAGAAATCGTAACTAGTAGACTACATAGGATCCCACCCAAATCCGACCAATTGACGCCTCTACTAACAATTTGGTAAAATTGTAGGACACAACACAATATTCTAAAATACGTTTTCATTATGCGAGCGCTCCAGAATCGCATAATGCTTAAATGGATTCCACGAGGACTAAACGGTTTACGCGGAATTACTCGGATTATTAATATCTTATTACATATTAATATAATAATACTTAAATATGCATATATTAAGTTCTATAAAATGCAAGAATATTAGGAAAAGGCTTCTGAATTACTCAGCTTTGCTTAGCAATAGCCAATAACGTTACAAAAGTATTTTTCTGATCAAATCATTTAAACAGTATAAAGAATTAGTATATTGTTCAATCTTTACCAATAACAATCGACAACTTTACCAAAGGCACCTTCACTGTTTAGTTTTTACTCTAACAAATAAAATAATTATTCACCAAAAACCACTATTATCACTATTCAAATAAACAGTAATTCGAATTTACTTATTTCCAACTCTAAGATATCTAATATATAGAAAATTAATTTGCTACAGTTTGAACTTTGAAATTTGGATGACCTCATCTTAAAAGGAATTAATCATATAACTCTAAGACTAAATTATTCTCCAACAATCTAGTTATCACGCCCCACCCCCATATATGGTAAACGAGCACATACAAGTATCAGCAACATATTCGATTTGAATATGCTACCCTCTAATAAGATAACATGAGTTAAAATAGTTTATAATTAATCACAATTTCTCCCCCAAAAAAGCTAACTACAATTACTTAGTGTCTTCATTGGAATCATTATAAATTATTTTAGCTCTTGTCTCACATCCAATGTGCGACATTGAGCTAGGTATTACATTCTCCCCCCTACTTAGGATCTGACATACTTATCGGAGGGCACAGCAACACGATAATACTTTACCAAGCGGTGTGGGATTCTAAAGGTGGCTCTCATGAATTTCTAAAGATGGCTTCCATGGATTCAAGAAGTGGCCCTCATTTTAATGTGGCATTTTGTTCCATATAGCACTTAGATACATGTAGCACTTAGTTCCACACACTTTCGATTGGTGTCTGGCTCTGATACCAATACCTATCACGCCCCACCCTGATATACGGTAAATGAGCACATACAAGTACCGCAACATATTTGTTTTGAAAATGCTAAAGCTTTTGGCAAGATAACAAAACTTAAAATAGTTTATAATTAGTCATTATTTCTCCCCCAAAAAATCTAGTTACGATTACATAATGGCGTCATTGGAATCAGTATAAACTATTCTAGCACTTGTCTCACATCTGATGTGGAACTATTGAGCTAGGAAATATACTATCACCTACAAATTTTACCAAAAAATAATCTCATACTCAAACTTAAATTAAAAACCGCTTGAGACCTTCATTCTCCTATCTTGAATTTAATTTCTGATCAAAATCTCAAACACAATCTGACATTAATAGTGCAGGCTCAGCAGCGAGGCGAGTGTAGGAGATAGAGAGACTGAGGACTTAAGAGAGAGAGTTCGATTATGCAACGAGGCTAAGAAGAGAGTCGACAAGAGGGAGGGACTGAATAGAGTAAGTCAGTGAGCGAGAGTTGAAAAGAGAGAGTAGGTCAAAGAGAAAATCCCGGAGAGAAATCTCTAGGAAAGATGACTCGTTAAAGAAATCTCGACAACAACGAGAGCTAGAGATGCATCATAGCATCAGGGACAACGAGAGGCAAGTATGATCAACGAATCAAGGAAAATATATGAGAGGAGAGTTGGCGCAAAGTTAAGAACGTATGTGTGATAAATAGATTTGGGTAAAATCGCAACCCCCATAACACTAAAAGAGTAATGAGGATCGGATATTGAGGTTTTATGTTTTGAAATTCAAAAATCTATCAACAGTTTTAACATATTATGCGGGTTATACGAGTGCATAACTGCATAACCCACATACCCGCCCACTCACAAGGTTATCTGCATAACAGTGGTAATTTTTGAATTTTCTATGCGATTTCACTCTGCATTCGCTTATGCGGTTGCATAAGCAACCGCATAAAGCGATTTTTTGAACATTGATACATCATTTCTTGAAATCATCTTTCCTATTTTAATGCCAACTCCTCAATCGAAGTTAGTTGTAAATTGATTGGCTTATAATGTCCTCATGTTCCCCTACTGTCTTCAGCTTAGATCTCAATGTCCAGCTAAACTTCAAAGCATCCATCCATTCACAATAGTTAATGGTTTACAAAGACAATAATTGAACACTATGCATATAGCATAGCTTTCACTTTCCACATTAGATCTTAAGCTAAATGTTTATTTAATATCCAATCTTTCATTGATAATCAGTATTTAGATAATCTTGAAGAACTCTCCTTTGATTTCTCTGCATCCCATTCTCTATATAACAAGAAGTGTGAAAAAGTGAATAGGGGAAGAGATGAGGCATTAGTGGGCTAACACAAAGACTCTTATCTTGAATGCTTTATAATCATTTTCTTAATCACAAAGCCAATTATTTACATGTTCAATCTTGGTTTCTGGAATTCTATTAATTCACTTCGTGTTTTTTTTCATTTTATTATTTCCTAATTTTCAATCTAATATTTTACAATTTTTTTAGAGAATATAAGAATAGCTATCCTAATATAAAAGTTCATCATCAAGACCAATAATCCACCAATATATGCACAAGGGCATTGTCCTAGTCCTCGTTATCAAATATTATTCTTATATCTAGCAATGTCGCACCTGCAAGCCCAAGCCCGTACGCTTTGGCCGCTGTTTTTTTTTCCTTGGCATCATATGTGAAAAGTGTTGAGAAAGAATTTGCTCTTCGTAGCGCTATCACTCACGCCATCGGTCGCTTCTAACATTCCATTTTGCTTTTTTTTTGTGTCAGAAGAGTTTATTGTCATGACCAATAATCCACCAATATATGCACAAGGGCCTTGTTTAATTCCTTGTTATCAACTATATTATCTTTACATCTAGCAATAAATATATATACACACACATATATATATATGTACATATATGCACATACATATATATACATACATATATGCACATACATATATATACATATATGTATGTATATGTATATATACATACATATATATATATATGCACATACATATATACATACATATATGCACATACATATATATACATATATGTATGTATATGTATATATACATACATATATATATATGTATGTATGTATATGTATATATACATACATATATATATATGTGTGTATATATATATATATATACATACATATATATATGTGTATATATATATATATATACCAATGTTTAAAATAGCGATAACGGTAACATAACGTTTTGCCTCTGTTAGGTTATGTCGCATATAACGTAACGCATAACGTAGGTTATGCAATTTCCTACTTATTTAATAAAAATAAATATAAACTATATAAAATAACTTCTATAAATTGAAATATAAATTTAAAATATTTTAAAAAAGAATATAAAACTATTTTATAATAATAATCTATTCTAATTTTATATTAAATTTTATAATAATTTTCACAATTATCTTCATAAATTATATTAAGTCTGTAACTGTAATTCCAATCATCATTTAAACAAGAAAATAATATTTCAATTTTTCATTTCAATTCTTTTTATTATCATTGTTATAATTTATAATTTGTAATGGTTAATTTATCTTATTTGTAATAGTTAATTTTTGTTCAATTAAAAGTTCAATACAATCAACAAGTAAGATATTTCAACAATCGGAGAGGAATTACAAACAAATAAGGAAACAATCGCAAAAACATATTAATAAGTTAGCAATTTCACAAACAATCAAACAAACCAATAACTAATCAAGTAAAAAGTTACAACAATTCGCTAATAATCAAAATAATAATCAACAACAATATAGAAATTACTAAAAATTTAATTATAAATAACGTAACATAACGTAATTTAACGTAACGTTATGCAATATAACGTCAAATAACATAAAAAACGTACTGTTACGGTGCATTGAGTTATTTCCAGTTGTTACGTAGCGCTGGGGTTTCGTTAGGTTACGTAACGCAACATAACTGGTTTCATAACGCGTTATTTTCAACATTGATATATACATATATACATTTATACATATATACAAATGTATATGAATATGTATATCAATGTTTAAAATAGCAATAACGATAACGTAACGTTTTGCCTCTGTTAGGTTATGTGGCATATAGAGTAACGCTTAATTTAGGTTATGCAATTTCCTATTTATTTAATAAAAATAAATATAAAACTATATAAAATAATTTTTATAAATTGAAAAATAAATTTAAAAACATCTAAGAAAAGAATATAAAATCATTTTGAAATATATAATACAATAATTTTTATATTTATCTTCACAAATTATATTAAATCTGCAAGTGTAATTCCAGTCATCATTGAAACAAGAAAACAAAATTCTAATTTTTTATTTCAATTCCAGTTATTATCATTGTTATAATTTATATTTTATAATATTCAATTTATCTTATTCGTAATTGTTGATTTCAGTTCAGTTAAAAATTCAATAAATCAATAAATAAGATATTTTAACAACCGAAGAGGAATTTCAATAAGCGAACAAAGATACAATCGCAAATTAACAAGTTAGCAATTCCACAAGCAATCAAACAAGCCAGCAACCAATCAAATAAGAAAATTACAGCAATTCGCTAATAATCAATAATAATATAAAAATTACCAAAAAATAATTGTAAATAACATAACATAACGTAATTTAACGTAATGTCACGTAATATAACGTAAAATAACATAAAAAATATACTGTTACGGTGCACTGAGTTATTTTCAATTGTTATGTAGCATTGAGTTTTGTTAGGTTACGTAACGCAATATAACGGGTTTAATAACGCATTATTTTCAACATTGATATATATGTACAAATGTATATGTATATATGCACGTGTATATATACATCTGTGTGTGTGCATGTGTGTATATGTATGTACATGATATATATATATATAAGCAGGTTAGCAGAGTTCGTAGCATCCCCTTACTCCCAAGTGGAAGGTTTAAAAGATTAGGAATTTAATGTGAGTAATTAATCAGGCTACGACCTTCCTCTCAAACATACAAAAAACATATATCTTTATATCTCATAAGCTATTAGGTTTAATCGTGGTCACTTTGTAGATATATCCTAAAAGACAAAAGAAAAAGGTGGTTTTACACATTCCAAAATCTATTTCAAAAGAAAAAATTATGATATCTTAAAAACCATATCAATTTTGTTACATTTTAATATAACTTTCAGGTCATATATTAAAAAAAATTACAAAAAAATGATAACAAGTTACTTGAAATAATATTCATTTAAGAATTTTGATTGTCGTTATTCTAAAACCCAAAAAATTCGTCATAGTATGTGGCCTAGAACAGAAAATTTGTTTAAAAAAAAAAAAGCAAACAAAACAAGTACTCGACCAAGTTCAAATTATAAAGTAGATATTCAAACCCTTATCGGATCGAAAAATAAAAGGTTCATAATGTTTTACTTGAACCCGACCTGCCAGCTTCTGTTATAGAAGTCATTGAGAGTAGATATTAGGACTTGATCAAACCCTAATCTCTCTCGACAAGTTTATGCAGCTGCAGTGAATCGACAATCATCGAACAGGTTTCGAGGCATCAGCATTTATCATATGCGCGTGGAATGGCCATGGCAACTGCTCCAAAGAGTGGAGGTGATTAGAATTCGTCTTTTTTTTTGTTTAGCTCAACAAGAACATTTGATCTTTCTTTATTTTAGTGGTCGTTTTGCTTTTCGTTTCTACTTTCTTTTTTCTTAATATTATCGATTTCTTTTTCTTTCATTCTTTCTTTTTTGTTTATTTTGAAATCAAAATTTTTTAAATCGATTGAAATCGACAGTTGAGTCGGGAAATGAATTGATTTTGGAGAAAACCGTGGGCAAGATTAGGAATTGTTCTTGAATTTTTTGTCCTCTCTGTTTTGTGATATTGGTAAAATGTGAAGTTTATTTTATTACATTAAAGTTACTTTGATTTTTGAGTCTTGAAATTATATATTTAATGTTTTAATATACACACATTAACTCCACCAGTGTTGTGCTTAAAAATTTATCCATCACTATCTATCCCAAACCAGGATAAAGGAGAGTTGTGGTAGACCTGTGACAGTCAGCGTAAAATATTATCACATATTACACATATTATGACATAAGCCTAAAAAATGAATTTCGTTGAGGCATTCCCTACTAAGCGATGCGCTACAACGGAGCCCGGATATAGTGAAAAATGTGTGAGAGTTACTAGGTCGTTGCCTAGATGTGATATCAAATATAATAGCGTTCCTACACCTTAATAAGCGGGTGGGAGTAAAGAAGTTAGCTAATGAATGCAAGATTCGGTTGGCATCGTGGAACATACGTTCGCTTACAGATAAATTAGCATAATTGATGTTATAAAAAGGAGGGTTAATATTTTGTGCATGCAGGAGACTAAATGAATAGGTGCAAAAACTACAATCATAGAGCTCTTGGGTTATAAACTTTGAAATATAGACAGAAATAGAAATCGTAATGGGCTAGGTGTGATCATAGATAAACAATTAGTTGGAGATGTAGAAGAGAATAGAAGGAAGGGTGATAGAATTTTATTAGTTAAACTCATTTTAGATAGAAAAATTCTTAATATTATTAGTATCTATGCACCACAAGTAGGACTTGATGAATCTAATAAATATCAATTTTGGAAGAATCAAGATGAGATGGTACAAGAAATACCCACTAGAGAAAAACTATTTATTGGTGTGACCTCACTAGGCATGTAGAAAATAGTCATGGATTTGATAGTATACATGGAGGATTTGGTTTAGAAGAAAGAAATGAAGTAGGTAACTCAATTCTAGATTTTACTTTAACTTATGATTTGATTTTAGCGAATACTTGGTTTAAAAGAGAGTTTTTTACTTGATTACTTTTAGAAGTAGATCAAGTGCAAGCCAAATAAAAAAAATTTAACTAGGAGGGTAAATAAAGATAGTTGCATCGATTGTAAACTGGTGTCAGATAAGAGTATAGTAATCCAACATAGACTCTTAATTTTAAATATTTAGATTAGAAAAAAACTTAGAAAGATTAAGTATAAATTAGATCCTAAAATTAAATAGTGGCGATTAGAAGATAAGAAAAATTTTGTAGATGAAATAGTACAGAAAGCAGATTGTAAGGACCATGATGATCATGATATAATATGAAACAAAACGGCTAGCTGCATTAAGAGGATAGTAAAATATATATTTGATGAGTCGAGATGCGATACTCCACCATGTAATGACATATTATAATGAAATAAAAAGACAAAAAATACTATTAAGATCAAGTTATTTGAAGAACAATCGAACAACTTTTGAAAGGGAACTGATAAGCTAGTCAAGGAGACTAAGAAAGCTATTCAGGATGGAAAAACTAAATAATATAAAAAGTGTGAGAAGCTGGACAATAAAGAGGTAAAAAGATATATACAGAATTGCTCGAATAAGAGAGAGAAAGTCGAAAAACGCACTGTAGAGTGTATAAAGATGGGGATTAGAAGGTTCTAGTTCGAGACGAAGAGATTAAAGAAAGATAGAAAGATTATTTTGATAGATTATGCAATGGCAGTTTTCCTCAAGATTTGAGGGACCTTACTATTCATTGTGAAGATATGAATTGTAGTTTTATGCGCAGAATTAAAGAATATGAAGTAAAAGAGACTTTGAAAAGGATGAAATCAAAAAAAACTTTGGTCCAAATGAAATTCCTATTGAGATTTCGAGATATTTAGGAGAGATGGATGTTAGATGGCTGACAGATCTTTTTAACAAAATATGACAAATTAAGAAAATATCAAATGAATGGTGAAAGGATATCCTAATACCAATGTTTAAAATAGCGATAACAGTAACGTAACGTTTTGCTTCTATTAGGTTATGTCGCATATATTGTAACGCATAACGTACGTTATGCAGTTTCTTATTTATTTAATAAAAAATATAAAACTATATAAAATAATTTTTATAAATTGAAAAAAAAATTTAAAATTTCTAAAAAAAAATATAAAACCATTTTGTAATACATAATTTTATTCTAATTTTATATTAAGTTTTACAATAATTTTCACATTTATCTTTATAAATTATATTAAGTGATATAATTCCAGTCATCATCTAAATAGGAAAATAAGATTCCAATTTTTTATTTTAATTCCAGGCTTCCAATTATTATCACTATTGTAATTTATATTTTGTGATGTTCAATTTATATTATTTGTAATTGTTAATTTCAGTTTAGTTAAAAATTCAAAAGAATCAACAAGTATGATATATCAATAATCGGAGAGGAATTACAATAAGCGAATAAGAAAACAATCGCAAATTAGCAATTCCACAAGCAATCAAAACACGCAAACAACTAATCAAGTAAGAAAATTACAGTAGTTTGCTAATATTCAAAATAATAATCAACAAAATATAGAAATTACTAAAAAGATAATTGTAAATAATATAACATAACGTAATTTAATGTAACGTTACGTAATATAACATAAAATAACATAAAAAACGTATTGTTATGATGCACTAAGTTATTTTTGCTGTTATGTAGCGTTAGGGTTCCGTTAGGTTTCGTAACACAACATAATGGGTTTCATAACACACTATTTTCAATATTGCTTAGTAGCTCTGTATAAGAACAAGAGTGATATTCAGATTGTTCTAACTATCATAAAATAAAACTCATGTCACACTATAAAGTTTTAAGAAATGGTACTTGAACATAAATTGAGGCAGACTGTTAAAATATTAGAGGATCAGTTTGGATTCATGCTGGGGCAATCGACGATAGAGGCTATTCATGTACTTCGTTAGCTTATAAAACGATTCCGAGAAAAAAAAATAGAGATTTACATATGGTCTTTATTGACTTAGAAAAAATCTATGATAAGATACCACGTGAAGTGCTTTGGTGGACATTGATGAAAAAAAGAGTCCCATCAAGTATATTAATATAGTTAAGGATATGTATGATGGAGTAGTGGTCAATGCAGCACATGTGGTGGTCTAACAAGTAATTTTTTTCAATCACAATTGGATTGCATCAAGAATCTATATTGAGTCCGTTTTTATTTGCTATAGAAATAGATGATCTTACTAGAGCTATTAACGATGAGATACCTTGATATATGCTATTTACTGATGATAGTATCTTAGTTAATGAGACAAAAGCAGGAGTGAATGTCAAATTAAAATTATGAAGTACAATCTAGAGGTTTAAGATTGAGTAGGTCCAAATCAGAGTATATGGAATGCAAATTTAGTAAAAGACAGACCCTAGACTATAGTGTTTGATACTGGACAAGCAAAAGATATAAATTTAGGTATTTGGATTTTATTATTCAGAATGATTGAAAAATCGATAGTGATGTCAACCATAGGATACAAACTGGCTGATTGAAATGGAGTACAACGAGAGTTTTATGCGTCCATAACATTCCGTTAAGATTGAAGGAAAAATTTATAGGACTACTATTAGGCCAGTTTTATTACATGGCATAGAATACTAGGCTACAAAGAAACATCATCACATAATATAAGTGTAACAGAGAAGACATGCTTCGTTGGTTATGCGGCAAAATTAGGAGAGATAAAATGAGAAATAAATATATTCGTACTAAAGTAGGTGTAGCCCCCATCGAAGAGAATATGAGAGAAAATTGCTTAAGATGGTTTGGTCATGTGCAACGTAAGCCACAAATGTACTAGTATGACGAGAGGAGTTTATCAACGGAGGACAAGTTAAAAGAGCGAAATGAATACTGAAGAAAACATGGATGGACGTGATACGAAAATATATGAATTCAAAATGTTTAAATGAGAACATATTAATTGATAGGAATGAATGGAAAAGGATTATCAACATGATCAATCTAGTGTGATTCTCTTTTGGTTCATGTAGCCTACCCCACATACTTGGGATAAAAGGCTTAGTTGTTGTTGTTGTTGTATATACACACACTAAAATATTAATATTTTGAGATATGAACGAGTAATCTAAGTCACTACTTGCTCCAGGACTAAGCACGTAATAAAACTAGGTTTTATAACACTGTTGATTGTAAATTACTTTTAATAACTCTGATATATTTTGTTGTTATTTTTAGTTTAAAAAATATTGAAATTTCCTAGAGTGTCTCAAATGGAATTGGATTCCTTTCCCTACAGCTTGACAGTAAAGAGCTTGCATCCATTATAACAACTATCTATTATTATCTAGGTGGTTGTAACACATTCTGAACATAACAGTTAGGTTTACTCCCATACATAATTAAGTCCTTTTTTTAACAAATATCGCAACCATCCCTATCCAAATCCCCTATTTTTTATGCCCCAAGCCTTTTGCAAACTTGCTAAGAGCTTTGACCACTAGACTATAGAGGCACCTACCGTAATTTAATCTTAATCCATATTGTACACGCATGCATCACACATGCGAAAATACTAGTATCATTTTATAGAGATATGTCTATATCCTTTTGGAAGGAGAGTGACATAATAGAATTCCCAATTATAGTAAGTGGAATGATCATGTGCATAGCATGTGCCAAAATACTAGTATCAAGTTATAAAAGTATACCTACACCTTTTTGGAAGGAAATCAATCTAATAGAATTCCCAACTATAGTATGGAGAATGATATCTATTATCTATCAACGGGAAATAATATATTACATGGAAATAATTTCAAAAGAGAGTGTTGGATAATAATCTGAAATGAGAGAGAACTAATTCTACCAGTACTTCTTAACAACTAAGCCAAATGTTGAGTCCTTCATGCAATAACTTGAGACTACGACCACAAAATAGGAGAGTTAAGCTGACAAGAAGAGAACAACGCTAATAACTGGTATCCTGGAAAAACAAACCCATGCACAATGACCAAATTCCAGAAAATAACTGTTGGACCAGTACAAATTCATCATAGAACAGGAAAATAAGATAATTTATGAATACAACAACAACAACTAAGCCTTTTATCCCAAGTACATGGGGTAGGCTATCGGAATAATTTATGAATATATCTTTTAAATCATAAAAGCAAGCTTTAAACTATCGGAATCGGTTTCAGTACTGATTAATGATTTATGGTATCAGAATCTAGAATATCAAGCATATCGAAAAATCAGAAATACCAGGAAACATCTGCCCCATGTAATATGGTATATCACATATTGGGCACCTTAGAATCCAATTGTGATATATATTGGTATTGACCAATATTTAAAACCTTGCATACAAGGGATTTAGTACCCTAAGCTTTTAAAAAGTACAAAATTAATCTTGTAAATTAAATGTTACCTATTTGACCTAGGTTTTATCAATTATTTTGCAAACGTAGCAATACTTACTGAAAATCAAATTAATGACGAATTCTAGAAAAATAAATGCTTAACTAAATTCTCCGTGCTACAGAATGAAATTACTCTTGATTAGATATCTGAAGGACCATTTCAGTAATCAGATGCTCTCAAAATATCTATATAAAGGAAAACTTAGTCAAGGAAATGAGTATATACATCCAGACTTAGCACCAAGGTAGATAATTAAAAATAATTGGTATAAACTTTGCAATAATTAAGTGAAATATAGCTTAGTTGTTAGAAATCTCTCACTGATTTGGTTATCAGTAACTGCTAGTCTATGAAAAAGGTATATCTGTGAAATTACTCGGAACAAAATATGTTAAAATATGCAGAAGACATGATTTTGAAAAACAAAGTATTCAATGGCTATATAGTAGAGTATCCCAAAAAAGGGTGTGACTTACATCAGGTATACATGCCTAAGAAATCTTCAAAAATTATCAATATAACAAATGAAGGTACCAAGAAATCAGTCAAACAATATACCAGAAGCAAAACTTTGTAAAGTTCATGATGACTCCCCTTGTCCAACAAATTAATCATTACATGCAAAGCCCTAAAGGCAAGACAAATCTATATATGTCAAAATAAAGGTATGTTAATAAGCACCTTGAATTGTTGGCGTGAATCTGCTTCCAGTTTTAAATAGAAAGATCGCTCTTCCGGAGAAAATTCCACCTTTTTTAACGAGACTGATTTTGGAGGCAAGTTGATAACTGGTTCTCCATTGATCAGTGTGCCTACACCAATGCAACAAATGGTCCATCAACACTTGAAGGCATATATGTAACACAGTATAAAATTCCCCATAGACTACAGAGTGTAAGCAAACTTAGAGAAGCATACTAGGTGTAGCAGCAAGAAAGGAAGGAAACATGTTTAAGTCAATCATGAAGACACTCCTAGCATATCCAAATAAATGGATGGCAAAGAAATGCAAACAAATATATCAAAGTGTATTAACGAAAGAGCACTGTTAGCCCCTGTTCTTTTATTTAAGATCTTTCAGGAAGAATCTCCAAAAAGAAAAACTCTTCCCACTGACCAACTCCCCCAATCGCTCCCGCTCTCCCTTTCCGCAAACAAATATGAGGAAGTGATAAAATCATGACCCAATTAGTGGGCTCGTGCCCCTTTCATCATTGTTTTTTTCCATCTCATGTGGCTATTGTAAGATGCGGTTAATAGCTACATTATATGTATTAATCTTGACACATTTGAGAAGATTATATAACTATCAAGTTATTTATAGGCTCAATGCAAATTGCTTTCCGTTCCTAACTTGTTTTAAATAAGCTTATATGATTTATGTGGGCATAACATGTATTTTATCATCCAAGAATACATATAATTTAACATTTGATATTTAGTATATATTGTGATGTATCATATGATTTACGATATCTTTGTCAATTGATATTTCTAATACTAAAACACTGTTTGGAGCTTTTTCAAGCTCGATTCGAGTCAAATTTGAACCTTTACAATTCCAAGATATTTCTAAGCTATTTTCTTGGGATGTCTACTACATGCCTCGCAAAAAAAGATTCAAAAAACTTGTGCTCGAGTTCGGACTTACTACATCGAGGAAAACCACGAACAACCAACAATCAACTGACCTCCTCGCTAAAATTAAAGAGAACCTAGAAAACATTCAGAATTTTCTAGAAACCAAGGAAACAACCAATCAGAAATTCAAAGTACCTTTAAAAAGGAGATTCACCTTTTAAGACAAAATAATATTGTAAGTGTGAGGAATCCTGCCACTCTGATTACTAATATTCCTTGATCAAATATTCTGAGTGTGGAGGATTTACCACTGCCCCTCAATGAGTCAACATACTGATACCTGATAATGTTGACGATTTGAGAGTTGTGGACATCAATCTTACTTTTGTTCCTAGTGATGTTATGGATGAGAGGAAAATCTTCATGGAGCCAAAAAGCAAGATATTTAGCCTAAGCCAACCATGAAAGATTTTGATGGACTAGAGCCAGAAGTTGTTGTCGTTTCATTGTCACTACTAGAACCGTAATGACCTACAAAATTTGCAGAGCTTTCAGACTTATGTAGGCCTAGCAAGTTGGCCAACCCAGCACAACCTGGGCATGTCCATGCCTTGGGCGAGCCACACATGGCACAGCCCCCAGGGCATGCATGCGGACCAAGCCGAGCATGACCCCATGCCATTTGGGTTGGCCAGAGAAAGGCCCGGTGGACCGCCTAGGGAGATATGACCTAAACCTGCGTCGGGCCGGACCGGCTCGTCAATTAAATAAAAATATGAAAATAAAAATAATTAAAAATATTACCAAAAAATCTTTAAAATACACTATTTAACATTAAAATTCTTAACAAATTCTTTAAAATCTAAGAAAATATAAACCATCTTTAAAAATAATAAAAAATTCTAAGGAATTAGAAATTAGAAACTAAGGTAAAATTAGTTCAATTTAAGCTATTTAGCATTATAAATTGGACAAATTGTAATAACGATTAACTTAAATATAAAAATGACATCTTTTTGCACTCAAGTTTTACAAATAACATAAATTAACTCTACAAAATTCATTAAAATATCATACAAAGCCTTAAAAAGAGAGGAGAGAACCCTAACCGTCACCCTTTGTTGTGTATGAATTTCTAGAGTCTTATGAGTCATGAGTGATATACACAAAAAAATAAAAAAAATACAATTTATTGTAGTTGTTTTCATTCATACACTGGAGTCTTCAATCTTCATTCATTATCTAGAAAGATTTCTATATGGGATTACTTGCTCAGTCTTCATGTATGCCGTCTGAATCAAGCATTCCTTCAAACATGCGCACATTTCCACATGCTTGTAGCCTTTTGAGTTTCTCCGCTCTGTCAACACCTAATCACCCGCACTAAATGTATATTCTGATGTTGTTGTAGATACTAGTGGTGTTAATATATAAAAGATATAAGTTTCTTCCTGTGATTTTCACCATGATAAAATATCAAAATCCTTATATTTCTCGTCCTCAATTGTTAGAGCTATAGGACGCTCAATGAAACAGTGAAGATCATTAAATGATGAGGGAGAGGTTTTTGTTTTTTATTATGATAATAAATCAGAAAATTTATTTTTCATGCTTTCCCTACATAAGCGGTTGAGATGCTGAAGTTGGGGGTTTATTTCCGTATAGATCTTCATATATAGAATACATGTTATCTAAGCATGTCCTAACATTACAAACTAAAGATAAAACACCACGACATAATCCATATTTTTATGAAATTCATGAATTAAATTCAAGGCATGCTAACTTACAACAAGGTTCCATAACGGGTCCAAAATAAAAAAGATAAGAAAAATTTTAAAAGTACTTGGTAAATTTGATTTTCATAGGAGCAATAATATTTTGAAAAAAATCATTTTCTATAGATTTAAAAAATAATACACTAATTTTGGTTAAACACAAAGTGCTAAATAAATAGTTGGATAATAAGTTCCAGAAATTATTTTTGTTGTATTTTCAAAAAGTGTCAGAAAACAATAAATATAATCTATTAGTTCTCATTCAAGACCACTAATAGCACATATTGATTATTCTATATTAGAAAATAATTGAATTGTAGTTCAGTAAGGAAGGCACTCGCTCAGCATATGATGTGTTGAGTTCCAACAAATCCCAACATTATGAGGTAAAACCTTGGATTTCAAGCTAATACCTAAAAAAAAGTCCCTTGAATATTTACTTTCTTGGATCTCCAACGCTCATGAGAGATATAATAATCTAAGTTTTACAACATTAACGTTAACTACTTTTAATCCATCTTGCATACACAAGTTTATAACAAACATAAAGAATATAAAATAAATTTTCATCCAAAATTGCTTGTCTAATTTTTCAAATACTCAATTGTTGCAATATTTTCAGTAACATCATCAAAAGAAATAGCTAAAAAATTCTCAACCATAATTGATTTGCTAAGATTGGAAGCTATATGGAGAAAATTAAAGTTTCTAAAGCCAATAATACTTTCTTATGAAGTATATTCATTAACAATCAAAAAGTAGCAGAAATTTTATAAGGCAAAGAAGAAAGTATAGCAATCAAAGTTTACTCACGTCCTTCATAAATCTTATGAAGATCATATTTGCATGTGATTGTAAAAACTTTTTTAAGTTCAGGATTATGCATTGCAGTTATGTAATTTTCAAAGATGAGATCATCAGTCGTACTAAAAGATTGTTCAACTTGAGTGATATACGAAGCTAAATTATCTCTAACTGAAACAAGATTATATCTAAATATTCCTATATCGCTACCGTAGGTAATCTAAGAGATGTGCTTTTTCATGGTGCCACTTTACTTTAGATGACTAGTTCCACTATCTTTAGAAAATAAATAACTTTTTGACAAATTTACGTCTAAAATTTCTAACACCCTCTTCAAAAAATTTCGAAGTGGCTCCAAATACAATTATCAGATTTAGAAAAAAATTCTAGATGAAATTGGTACATCATTTCAAGGACCAATAGTAGGTTCAATAGAAACATTAGAAGATGCAATGTGATCAGTGGATTATGAGGTGTAATCATAATATTATGTTGACTCAATGGAATAATGAGCATGTCAAGTAGATGTTGATATAATCCTTGGTATTCTTCAAAACTCAAAAAATATTAAAAGCATGGTTAGATCGCTGACTAGAACTAATAGAAAAGGAGTTCACATCCATTCCAAATTTTAAACTAAAAAATTAATTATTAAAATTTTAAATGGCTAGCTCAACCATGAAAGTTGAAGTAGGTTCTTCTCCTTGAAAGTTTAGAGCCAAAAAGAGTTTTAAAATGTTGAGAGCTTGAGAATTGAGATGCTTTGAACCTTGAGAGAGAACCTAGATTTTGTTCAGAACCTTAATTTTGTTGGGAGCCTTGATCTTGATTCTTAAGAGAATTTTTGAGAATTTGAGAGTATGGGATTTAGAGAGGGATGAGATATTTTTTTTTTTATCAGACATGAGAGGATGGGAGTATTTATAGGCATAGGGAATGCAATTTTTTTGCATAACACCCCCACCAACAACTATGAGGAGAAATAAGAGGATGCGGGTATTTATAGGCAATGGGGGAATGCAATTTTTTTTGTATAACCCCCAAAGGTTAACAGAGCCGTTGGAGGGATGTTTTGCAAAAAATAAAACCATCCCTAAGGAAGGTTTTTGCTAAAAAAAAATAGCAAACCCCCATCCTCTGACAAATAAACGGCCACTATAGCTGTTGGGTTTTTCTAGTAGGCTGTGCCCGTGACAGCACGTACATGCCGCCCAAAATCTTAGGCCCAGGCATAGCCCAGGATGGAGAGGCACCCAGACTGGCCCTTGCCCACCTCAAGGCATTTTTGCCCAAGCACGTGCCTTGCACGCGAGTCCAGGCACTCCGGCAGACTACCAACTTAGTTGCCAATGCTAGACTTCTGTATATTTTTTAGCAGAACCAAATGTAAAAACAATACCATTTTCCCACCATAAAGTTTTCATGGTCCACGAGATGGCCTTACGTTTATATTCTGTTTCAAGTCCTTTTGTCACCATAACATGTCTTCAGGAAATCAATATTAGTATGGTGTAAAAAACAACTAAGTTCAACAGTACCGACATCACAATCCAACACTGCATGTTCATCTTTAAATCTTATTTTCCCTATCAAGATCATCATTTGGCTGGATCAAGCCATTGATGGTAAAAAGTTTCAAAAGCTGTTGCAACTATGGTGCCTTTATTAATCTGAGATAACCTACTGAAGTCAGAGAGAATGATGAGGACATTGAAGGATAGGTGCAATTGGAGATTAATTAGTTTAGACTCAGCTTTCAGTGACTTGGTCTTTTCCCTCTTAGTTTTCCATTTGTTTTCGTTACAAAAGTTGTATTACTCTTGTAATACAAGAGAACGAAGATTATGAAAAATAATCTCTTGAAACTTTGGATGTAATATGTTAATTAAATCTTTGCTCGCGTAATTTGTGAGAGAATGGATATGTGATTCGCCTAGGTTTGAGACCCGAACACTATCTTGTATTATTTTCTATATACGTTCTTCTTCAATGCCCGAACACCATATTGTATTATTTTCTAATTACATTCTTCCTCAAATCGCCACCAAAAACCTAAAATTCTTCCTCTCTACATCCAGAGTCTAGAAAGGAAAAAATAACGAAAGGAAAAATGGAAGTCTCTAAATTTTATACTCCAAATTAGAGATTTTGGCTCATATTAGAGAGAGCAAAGAATCTGATTATTTTCTTGCGAGATTTTTCCATTCGATTGCATTTCTTTCTTGTTCCTTTATGATCCATTTTGTCATATTGCTCTGCATCTTCTTCACTTTTTGCATACCACCGAATGGGCAAAACTTGAGAACCTCTCTCTTTGGAAAGAGAGGCGGGAATACCATGTGCCCAAGATTCGAAAAATAATAAAACTAAAAAATGTTTTCCTTGCATTTTTACTATAAATAAACAGTTTAAAACAATAGCCATTACAAAATTGCATGCAATATATAAATGTGGCTGTGTCCCTGTTTCTTGAGAGTTGGAACTTGCCATGTCCGGCACCATATTTGTTGTGTCCCACGTCTACAGATCATAGGGAAAAAAATAAAAAGGAAAAAAGTGTGATTACCTAGATTCAACACTCAGCAACCATAATGTCAACAGGTTCATCTAGCTAGCAATGGGAAACATAGCTTTAAGGTTCAAAATTTATTCAGAAGAGACAAGATTAGTCTAAAATTTTGACATCCATAATATTACAAGCAATACAAGTTCAGCTTAAATTTTTTCTTTTAAGACCTAATAGATGTTTAATTTGTTTGACATTGTCTTACTAAAGCATAGAGCACAACCTACATAGTACATCCCAAAACCAAAATTCCAATGAACAAAAGATGTTATTTGTTTCTTATTTACACTCGGATAAAAATATGTAATTACACACCAAATTTCCAATTAAAACAAGCAAAGTAAGATGTACTTAGAACACATATCCAATGTACACACAACTGTGCTGAAACATACAAACTTGACAATTCAACCAACTATACTGACCTTTTGTACGACGCAGCAGTACAGCTTTGAGAACAGCCTGAAGCTTCTTATATCCATGGGTTGCATCTTTTGATATTGGGAATTTTAATTGGCTGCAGAAGGCACTGTAGACAGAATAGGGGTCGTATTTAAGGAACCGAAAGTAGCTGTATAGGTCATCAATTGAATTCTGTATAGGAGTTCCTGATAGACACCACCTTCTTTTGGCTCGAAGCCAACTACAGGCTCTAGCAACTTGAGTTCTATGATTTTTTATGGTCTGTGCTTCATCCAGTATCACCCTAAACCATCTAACTCTAGCAAGTGCACCACTACCACAGTCAAAATTAGAATCTTTGTTCTTTTTTGACTTTTTCTTTCCCTTGCTAGAAACATGAGTTGGCTGTTTCCTTTTGTTACTGGCAAATTCTGAAGAAATTTCATAGCTGTCCAGATTCTTTTGTTCATCATCATCAGCAGTGTTGGACTGTTTTGGTACTTCATTGGTTACAATGGCATATGTCGTAAGGACAACATCATATTTTGCCAGCTCAGCAGGATCTCTAGTCCTTGTACCACCATGATAGATCAAAACAGATAGTTTAGCACCGCTAGCAACCTTTTCATCTAGCTCACGAGCCCACTGACGAAGAACACTAGCTGGGCAAACAACTAGTGTGCCTGCTGCTGGCCTCCGATTGCCAGAAGTGTGCACTGATGTACCAGGGACCTGTTTCTTTTTAAGATCATCTTCTCCAAGCTCTTTTTCTTTAACCTCAGTAACCTTATCATCATCGTCATCTAAGTTTAAGGCTTCAGGTTTTGTCTCCTGTGAGTTATTAGAAGTGAAGCTTGATTGTAGAGTCCTCTGCTTTTGTATAAGGGCAATCATCGATATGGTCTTACCAAGACCCTGGTGGAAAAAAAAAAATAGCTTTCTCAGATTTCACAGAATGTTAAATAACTGTCCAAGAGACGTCACATACAAAGGAAAAATACTAAAAGGGCAGTTACGTCTAACCTGATCATCCGCAAGAATCCCACCTGCACAATGACTACTCTTCTCTTTTTGAACCATCCATCCCAGGGCTATTTTCTGTACAATAGCAATGTCTCAGATATTATGCAAATATTTCCCAAATATTTAGATGAGAAAATTAACAGTGTTATGCTGTCAGAAAAGTACCTGGTGCTTTAGAAGAGAAACAGATAAAAGTCCCTCTGGTAAATCATCTTCTACTCTTGGCTGACCAAGACTCTGCAGATAATTCATGAAAAATCTTTACAAATACATACTTAGTTCGCGAGATCCAGCAACTTCAGATGAAGTTGAGAAAATCTTAAGATCATAAATGAGGACATGACAAGATCCTTTTAACCTAAAGTTACTTTGGCCTGCTTCTCTAGTTTATAGATAGAAGACAATCTTCAGAGCTATCTCCTCCTCATACAAACTATATGAAAACAGTAACCAAACTACTTGCAACAGTATCATGCATACTACTGAACCCTGAGGAGTAGAAATAGAAAAAAAAAATAACAATGTGAAAGACATTATCTGAACATTAACTGGAGGGACAGTAGATACAATTCAGTTGATAACTTTGTAGCATACAGAAAGGAATAAGGAAAGGATAGCCGTGCTCTAGTAAGGGCGAAAAAATAAAAAACATGTGAGAACCCACGTAATTTCGTCATCCCATGAATGCATACAGAATTAAGACCTGCTTTATCAATTTACTGCACAGTTGATAAGCTATGTAGTCTTTAAATACAAGGAAAAGGGAAAAATAACTTCTAGGAAGAAAGTAAAAGCATGGTCCTATTTCTTGATTATATATACAAAGTTTATGACTCATTTGAGATTCAAACCTTAACTGGAGGGACAGTGAATATAATTCAGTTGAAAACTTTGTAGTTTATAAAAGGTATACTGAAAAATTAGATTCAACCTACTTATGAATTCTACATTTGTTAATAACTCTTGAAATTAAACAGTCAGTAATTAGGTGAGTTCTACCTACTTAAAAATCCTGCGTACATTAATAACTCTTTAAAATAGATAGAAAATCTGTTAGTTCTTATAAGATTATCATTAAATGAAAGAAATGCATTTAAACATTTAATTCGAAAGTAAGAGTCTTTTGCATAATTCAATGCATGAGACTGAAGGTTGCATAATTCCAGTCATGAGACTAAAGGATTCTGGCATGTTCAAACACTAACAGTTCTAGCCTGATTGATGCAGTTAGCTGTTTAACAAGTCATTTAGAGCTTAGATTGGACATAATAGGGCTCAAATTATAGGTGCTTTCAAATAAGGTATATATAGGTTACGATATTAGTCGGTTGAGGTTGGTTTGAAGTCAATTTGAACAATTTTCGAGCTTATTCTTGTATTTAGGATAGTCCTGTTATAAAGTGACATAACCCGTGAGAGTCAAATCAGTGATATAGTTAAGCATTCCTCCGAGAATTTTAGGTTACCAAAGAGTTCTTTAGTCAAATTTCATGGCCTGCAACTAAAGAAGCTACGAGTCCTCATTGGGCAATAGGGATATAATTTCCCTACTAATTTCATATATATATATGAAAAAGTGTATCTAAAGAGAAGCCACAGGGGTGTTGCCTATTAAAGCGCCCTAAATCTCAATATAGATAGTGTTTGTGCAAGATCCAAACTGTTAATTGTGATCTCCACGTTAAAAAATGGACATTTTGACCATATATTAGATATGTACAAAATGAACGGTTTTTCAATAATAAAACAAATAAAGTCTCTTGATCGATAACAAAGAAGTGTCTAAATTGCATAATTTTTTTTATATACTATCTATTTAGAGTATGAAAATTACAATTAACAGTTCAGATTGTTCACAAACATTCTCTATGTTGAGACTTTGGACGCTTTCATAGGCAACTCTCCTATGATGTCGCCTTAAATACACCATGTATATGTATATATGTATATATTGGCCCAAAGTATTATGACCTATATGCATAGGGATGTCCATAAAAAGTATAAATGATGAGTAAATTCATCATTGATGAAAGATTGTACATCTGTCCTCCTTGTCCGCTATTTTCCTTGTTTCTCTAAAAGATAATCCCTCTTTGATCCCTTCAAATCCGTCCTGTCCAGCCATATGAGGCCCTAGCTCAGCATTAGGGATACAATTACTCTTTTCATTTTCTTGGATAAAAATAAATGAATTCAGATTTCTTGGAAACCAAGTATCATGACTTATATGGGCAAGTCATTCACAAAAACTATTATCGACAAGCTATCACTTAAGAAGATCATGATATTCAGGCTTCAGCTATACTCCTCTCCTTCTTCCCGTCTGCTATCTTCCCTGTTTATCTAAAAGATTAATTTTGTCCCTCTTTCATCACTTCAAATCAGTCCCATCCAACCATACGTAGCCCTGGGCGGTGTAGGGATACAATAACCTTTCTCTTCATTCTGCAAAGAAGAATAAATGAATTCATATTTCTTGGAGGCCGATTATAAGGCCTATATCCATAGGGAAGTTATTACAACAGGTATTAACGATAAGTTATCATTAAAGAAGATTGTGATCTTCAGTTATATCTCTTTCTTTCATCCATATGTTATTTTCCCTGTTTCTATAAAAGAGCAATGTTATCCCTTTTTATCCATTCAATTGTCTCCTCTCAAGTCATATCCAGTAATTTAGTATATAATTAGCTAGATAAGTAGTAATCTGTGGCTCAACTTTGGACTTCCATCTAATCCAATTTAGTTACTTGAATGTAATAGGTGATCAGGCAAAGTCATTCATGTTAGGATATTCCACCTAATATTGACGAATAAAATTATCAGTTAAGAAGATTGGGATCTCCAACTAAACCTTTTTTCTTTCTGTCCAGTATGTTCCCTCCAAAAGAACAATTTAATCCCTCTTTTTGATCCCTTCAAGCCAATCCTGTCCCGCCATATGTCCATGTTTGGGACGCTAGATTACATAACTAGCTAACCCCTATATATATCAGCTGTTTAATCCCTCTTTTTGATCCCTTCAAGCCAATCCTGGCCGGCCATATGTCCATGTTTGGGACGCTAGATTACATAACTAGCTAACCCCTATATATATCAGCTGTAAACTCCACTTCAGTGCTTGACTTCCATCTAAACCAACTTATTTATATATACATAATAGGTGAACTGGAAAAGTGATAGAGACACGATTAGAACAAGTTTATCAAGATTAGGGATTTAGCTATTGGATAAGATTGGATTAGGGATTTAGTTAGAATTTTAAAAGATTTATTTTTATTTTGTTGCACTAGGATTTGCAATATATATTGATTGTAAAACTCAAATTTTAATTAGAGAGGCCGCGATTACAAAAATTAAGAGCATGTGTTTTGTTCTTCCCAAATCTTTCTCTCAAGCGATTCGTGCGAAAATGGGCGTGAGATTCGCCTAGATGTGAGATCTAAATCTCCCAATTTATTCCTAAAACCCTACTTTCTTCTCCAATTCTCCACCACAAACCCTAATTTCCCTCCTGCCATGCATCAAATTGGTATCAAAGCTAAAAAATCCACCTCTCAGGATATCAGGGCTCAAGCCACCATATTCTTCATTCATCTTCTTTTTTAATTATTTTTTTAATGTTTTCGATGTAAAAAAAAAAAAAGAAAAGAAAAGAAAAGAAAGAAACAAAACAGAGAAGAAAGCCAAAGGAAAAAAAACCAAATCAAAAACCCGCAAGCTCCTCAACACCCTTCGCTATTTTCAACTCATTGATTTGCATCATCGCCTGATTCCTTTCCCTACAAGACCTCGCCACCACATCATCATCCTTCATCTCCCTCAATCAGCCTCGCTGCTACATCTCCTCTTCCACCAGAACAAGTCCCTCCTTACTCCAACCCACCACCGTACTCCCTTCCACCTATCATCCTTGTTGGAACCCTTGACACCACCAACTCCCATGAGTTCACCTAGTCTCCAATCCCGCCAGGCTTTCCCCAACCTATATCACCCACTAGTCACGCCTAAACCTTTGGTCATCCTCGCCAAGTGAACCCTACCTACTCAGCCAAGTCGAGTCGCCCATCGCTGCAGGCCATCTTTCTTCGACCAAGTCGTTGACCCCTCAACTCCAGGCGACCCTTCAGATCTCCTAGATCTGTCGTCGCCGCCGCCGCCGCCAATTATAGTGCCCATCGCCGCCCCTGCACCTCCTTCACTCCTCTTCGCCTCATTCGCATCAATCTACCACCACCACAACATCAATCCTACAAGCCCTTCTTCATAAGTAGACTCAAGCCAAAGATTGTTGGTCTGATTTCAACCCGACCCGCAAGCTCTAGATCCAACCCAATTTCAATATAGTTACCCAACATACTCTTAGTTTTAGATATTCAGATTAGACAGAAACTTAGAAAAATTAAGTGTAACTTAGATCCTAAAATTAAATGGTGGCGATTAGAAGGTAATCAAAAAATTTTTGTAGATAGAGTAGTACAAGAAGCAGATTGGAGGGACCATGATGATCCTAATGTAACATGAAACAAAATGGCTAGCTGCATTAAAAGGATAGCTAAACATATATTCGGTGAGTCGAAAGTCGGTGCTCTACCATACAAGGATACATTAGAATGAAGAGATAAAAAATGCTATTAAGATCAAGCGAGACCTTTATAGAGATTTGAAGAAAAATAATAATAATAATGGAATAAGTTTTGAGAAGTATAAACTAGCAAAGGAGACTAAGAAAGTTGTTCGGGATGCAAAAACTAAATTATATAAACAAGTGTACGAGAAGTTGGATAATAAAGAGGCAGAAAAGGATATATATAGAATTGCTTGAATAAGAGAGAAAGTTTAAAAACTTATGTACTGTAAAGTGTATTAAAGATGAGGATCAGACGGTTCTAGTTCGAGACGAATAGATTAAAGAAATATAGAAAAATTATTTTGATAGAGTATATAATGGTAGTTTTACTCAAAATTTGGGAGATCTTACTATTCAATGTGAGAATATGAATCGTAGTTTTATGCACAAAATTAAAGAATCCGAAGTAAAAAAGGCTTTAAAGATGATGAAATCAAGAAAAACTGTTGGTCCAGTGAGATTCCTATAGAGATATGGAGATACTTAGGAGGAATTGGTAGGAGTTGGCTAACAGATCTTTTTAACAAGATTTAGCAAAATAAGAAAATATTAAATGAATGGAGGAAGAGTACCCTAATAGTTCTGTATAAGAACAAGGGCACATTCAGAGTTGTTCTAATTATTGGGGAATAAAACTCATGTGTCACACTATGAAACTTTGAAAAAGGGTAATTGAACATAAATTGCGACAAACTGTTAAAATATCTAAGAACCAATTTGGATTTATGCCGAGACGATTGACGACAGAAACTATTCATTTATTTCGTCAAATTATAAAGCAATTCCGAGAGAGAAATAGAGATTTGTATATGGTATTTATTAACTTAGAGAAAACCTATGATAAGGTTCCACGAGAGATACTTTGGTGGACACTGATCAAGAAAAGAGTTCCCATCAAGTATATCGACATAATTAAGGACATGTATGATGGAGCAGTGACCAATGTAAGAACATGTGGTAGTTTAACAAGTGATTTTTCTATCACAATTAGATTGCATCAAGGATCTACATTGAGCCCATTCTTATTTACTATAGTGATGGATGAACTTACTAACACCATTCAGAATGAGATACCTTGGTGTATACTATTTGTTGATGATATTGTCTTAGTTTATGAGACAAGAGCAGGGATAAATGCCAAGTTGTTGTGGAGGCATACATTAGAATCTAAAGATTTTAAATTGAGTAGGTCTAAAACAGAGTATATGGAATGTAAATTAGTAAACGACGGACCATAAACTATAATGTTGTAAAACTGGATAGGTAAAAGATACGAATGAGCAATCAGTTTAGATATTTAGATTCTATTATTCAGAATGATGGAGAGATCGATAATGATATTAATCATAGGATACAAGCTAACTGGTTGAAATGGAGGAGGGCAACAGGAATTTTATAGGACTGCTATTAGGCCAACTTTATTATATGGTACCGAATGTTGGGCTATAAAGAAACGTCATTCACAGAAAATAAGTGTAGCAGAGATGCATGCTCCGTTAGATGTGCGGCAACACTAGGAGAGATAAAATGAGAAATGAAGATATTCGTGCTAAGGTAGGTGTAGCTCCAATAGATGAGAAAATACGAGAAAATCGCTTACGATGGTTTGGTCATGTGCAACGTAGGCCTACAAGTACACCAGTTCGAAGAAATGAGTTTATCAATGTAAGACAAGTTAAAAGAATGAAGGAAAGACCGAAGAAAACATGGATGGAGGTGATACGCAAAGATATGGAGTCTAGAGGTTTAAATAAAGAAATATTACTTGATAGAAATGAATGGAAAAGGAATATCAAAGTGATCGATCCGGCGTGATTCTTTTTTTGTTCATATAACCTACCCCAAATACTTGGAATAAAAGGCTTAGTAGTTGTTGTTTAATCCAGCAAACCTGACTTGCAACTTAAATCTAAAAAGGGGGTCAAATTCAGTTTGGAGTAAGCTACAGCAGACCCATACACATCAGCAATAGACCCCTTAAGGGTTCTTTTGGTGATTTTTAAAGCCGTTTTAAGTCCAATTCACATCCAGTTTGACCCAAATCATCGTGACAATTCTAAGATAATTCTTGAGCTATTTAGTGGGATTTTTACTCCAAAGTTTGCACAAGATTCCCAACACCTCTAAGGATTTTGTGCTCACGTGTGACTTATTCTAAAACATCGAGATAACTTTAATTGCAGTGTTTATCCAATGTGTTAATTGTGCACTCAATTCTTGTTATTTGCAGACTTGAAAATATTTATTGTACTATTAGTTGCAATGAGATTTTGTTTGTTTTGCATTATATTACATAAATTGGAATTGCATTTCACTACTCATAACAATTTTCAGCCATGAGGGTGCCTTATTTTAATCATATAATCATGCATTTAATTCAGGTGTATAAGATTTTTGCATATTTATCTGTGTGCTTGATTGCAACTGCAAATAGGATAGCTATTGCATGCTTCGTAATGGTAAAAATTTTAGAGAAGTTATGCATCTCACTAAAGTCTTGAACAAAAAAAGATTATGGACAGTAATCAAAAACTTCTAATTGATCTAGATGTAATCACAACACACGTCTAGATAATTTAGAGACACGAGTTGATGGATAACAACCCACTAGAAATAATCAAAAAAATAAGGATAGGCTAGAAAGACATCATGATACTGGAAGAGATGACACTTTTGAGGATGAACAACACATGATATCATTCATAAAGTCAATGTAGATGTCACTTCTTTTGACGGCACTTATAAACCCCAGTGTTTTAGTAATTGATTAGCGGACAAAAACCATCTTTTTTATTGGTATTGGATGTCAGAAGTACAAAGGTCCATTTCGCTAAGATAAAGCTACAAGGGTCAGATCAGCAAAAGTGTACTAGATGTCTCCTTAGCAAGAGAGTGATAGTAACCAATTGAAATATTGTTCGAGATGAAAGAAGAACTTAGAAAGAAATACATTCCTCCAACTCTTAAGGATCGTCTTCTTGATTAGTTGTCTAATTAAGATAGGAAAACATAAGTGTAAACGAATATATGCATAAATTTGATGAGTTCTTAATGCAATATAATATTCAAGAACATAGTCATCTAACCCTTTCACGATTTCGTACTGGATTCAAGCCCGAACTCAAACGTGAAGTGCTCACACTCTTTACATTCTGCTAAGGACGTATTTCAGTGTGTTCTCAATTACAGGGCAGATTTGCACACTTTTTCCAATAAAAGGTCAACTTTCAAAGCTCTTGGAGTATCCCAAGCGACAGTCTGACACTAGTACTACAAGTAACAATACTATTTCCAAGGATACAAAGAATAAAACCATTACTAGTGAGTCATCAAAACTAGCTACAAAATAAACCGAGTACTTTAAGTGTTATGATTTTCGTCAATTTGTTTATCAATGTCCCACAAGAAATTTGTAGATAGACAAGGTCCATAATGAAAATGAATATGGGATTGAAAAAGAAATAAATGAACCTCAAGGAGATTTTAATGATGTTGAGGATGATTTAATAGTTACATATTTACAAGTTGTTATGTATTTACATACTATATCTAGAGATAAGAATTGGCGTAGGTCTAATGTCTTTCACATATATGTCACACAGCGATAAGAGTTATAAAGTCGTGACTGATGGGGGTAATTGTATGAACGTCATTTCTAAGTTAGTTGTTGAAAATTTGAAATGATGGGCCTTAAAATTGAACTGCACCCATAATTGTATGTCATTTGAATTGATAAGAGTTTTTATACTATTATTCATTATCGTCTTGTGCCTATTCAATTTTTCGAGTTACAATAATAGTATTTGGTGTGATGCCATATACATGGCTGCTACACATATTTGTTACCAATGTTTAAAATAGCGATAACGATAACATAACGTTTTGTCTCTGTTAGGTTATATCGCATATAGCGTAACGCATAACGTAGGTTATGCAATTTCTATTTATTTAATTAAAAATAAATATAAAACTACATAAAATAATTTTTATAAATTCAAAAATAAATTTAAAATACCAAAAAAAGAATATAAAACTATACATAATTTATTCTAGTTTTATATTAAGTTTTACAATAATTTTCATATTTATCTTCATAAATTATATTAAGTCTCCAACCGTAATTCAAATCATCATTTAAACAAGAAAATAAGATTTCAATTTTTTATTTCAATTTGAGTTATTGTTATTATTATAATTTATATTTTGTAATGTTCAATTTATTTTATTTGTAATTGTTGATTTCAGTTCAGTTAAAAATTCAATAAAATCAACAAGTAAGATATTTCAGCAACTAGAGGAATTACTACAAGCGAATAAGGAAACAATCGCAAATTAATAAGTTAGCAATTCCACAAGCAATCAAACAAACCAACAACTAATCAAGAAAATTACATCAATTCGCTAATAAACAAAATAATAATCAACAACAATATAGAAATTACTAAAAAAAAATAATTGTAAATAACGTAACATAACGTAATTTAACGTAACGTTGCATAATATAATGTAAAATAACATAAAAACGTACTGTTACGGTGCACTGAGTTATTTTCAGTTGTTACGTAGCGTTGGAGTTCCGTTAGGTTACGTAACGCAATATAACAGGTTTCATAACGTGTTATTTTCAACAATGTTTGTTACATAGACCCTGATTATTTGACATAAATGTTAAGAACTATGGAAAGTCCAACCCTCACATTTATATTTAATGAAAAGAAAATTATGTTCACCCATTTCCCACCCAAGAGTTCCACTAAAAATCTAAAGAATAGATTAATAACTCTAACATAATGTCATAAATTGCTCAATTTTGTGTATAAGAACCATGAGCATGTAGAATCAAGCCCCCCTATAGACTCTAGTCCTATAGGAGACATGCCTAAGCCATCTATAGGCTCACTTGCACCCCTCCTGTATCGTTTGTGTGTGAATATCCATAGACAAATTTTATTTAGTGATGATACTTACAGGTCTATTGCAGATATACATGATAGAGTATAGGTATTTCCTGCTGAATCCGTGCTGATTAGGGTTCAACCCGCAAGGATCCTTTTTGGGAACGTAAAGGTTACTCCTTTCAGGTTTTCGTAGAAGATTATTATGATTCCTTCGAAGTCAAATATTCCATCAGCACTTAATATTCACTATGTTGTTGTTGGTCCGCACCTGCCTTGATGTTCTATTCCAATTGGTCCTCAAGCACATATTCTATGCACAACATTCTCCGCAACAATAGATTTTTGGCTTGTTCCGCTTCCTCTACATCCACAATTGCCACCGCCATGGGAGCATCAGTTAATATTTGGTTCAATAAGTTTGATTTACATGTATTTGGTTTAGTGGAAAGATTTACTAGATATCAGAAAGATTACTCGTCTGCATCTGACTTGCTTGAATTTTTTCTTGGTGCCATAAACTGCTGGCGAATGTTTCTAAGCGGGGAAGAACTGATAGAGACAAGATTTGATCAAGTTTATCTAGATTAGAAATTTAGTTATTGGATAAGTTGGAATAGGGATTTAGTTAGGAATTTAGTTATTGGATAAGTTGGAATATGGATTTAGTTAAAATTTTACAAGATTTGTTTTTATCTTATTGCACTAGAATTTGCTGTATATATTGATTATAAAACTCTTATTTTAATTAGAAAAATTGATATTATGTGTTTTGATCTTTCCAAATCTTTCCCTCGAGTGGTTCATAAGAAAGTGGACATGTGATTCGTCTGGATATGACATCAAAATCCCCAATTTATTTACAAAACCCTAATTTCTTGCCCAATTCTCACCACAAACCCTAATTTCCCTTTCGTTCTGCATCATAAAGTGATTCATGCGTAGATATTCTATGTACTTCAAGCATGATATTAATGCGTCATTATATTTATATATATATATATGAGAAAAATAGAAATGAGCTTACAACTCATGCAAGTTACCTGAGCTGCAGTTCATTTCCACTACTTTCAATAATATTTTTAAAAAAAAATTTTGAGATTATGATCTCGACCTCCTAGGGTTCACTCATACCCAATTTCTTGGGTTTTAGTTTTGATTTAGTCCTCCATCAAGTTAACACAAAATTAACGGTTTTCAATGAATAAAAGATTTTGTATGCACTTGATGAAAGGGTAAATGAACTCTAAAATTTATGAAATTTAATCTGAAACAAGTTAAGAAGTAGAGATAGTAATTGTAAAAAAAAAAGAGAAGAAAAATCATTGGATCATTATAGTTTTGCCGCTAGCTCACATAACTTTTCCTAAGCTGGCGGCTCACCTACAGTAATCCCTATATATATATATATATATATATATATATATATATATATATATATATATATATATATATATATATATAAGATTAAAATGCCCTCATGAATAAATTTTTATCCTTTCAAATCAACCAGTGATAATAGTTGTTTCATTTGCAACAGCAGAAAGGAGTGATCGCCCTGACCACCTCCACCCAACCCCTCCCCCACACACACTGCATTTCCCAGTTTTTTTTTTGTCTCAGTAAAGAAAATTGATATTTCATGCTACTTTCGACAACCCATAACCCAAAGAAGGTTTGTAATAGAAAATCAGATCAAGTTCAGCAAAGTCTCAGAGATATGGACTATATTTCCAATATTTTTGTATGTTTGCTACCACACAATAAAAACTAATAAATCAACACAAGCACCTCGCAAAAATACCTGCAATGCCTCTTGATATATCGCTCTCTCATCATGCCCAACGAGCCTTTGGTCTCCCAAGGCAGAACGATTTCCAGCATCATTTGAACCAAACGGCTGGGGATTATCAAGAGATTTCCCATTTATCAACGATGGAGGAAGAACCCTATGTGTGTCAGTACTTTTGTATATAAGGACATCGTCTGCCGAAAGAAAACAGAATTAATAATAAAAATAATAATCATTTCCCCTGCCTAACAAATTTATCATAAAAATATTATCAATTATTTTTTGGTCAAATACAAGAATGATAGAACAATAATGCATTGAATGATGAAGTTAGAATGTTCACACCATCAACTACTACAACTGAGAGAGATGAATAAAGACCAAGACGCCATTGTTCTTGGTGTGTGCTGAAGCATTTTGTTCAGTATCATACTTGCCATTCAATGACGATGAAGGTGTAGACCTACGTTTATCATTGATTACGAAATCATGCCAGAACTTTTTTCTTGCTATATTTTCCACAAAATAAGTTAAATTGACTTTCACAAAATCACATGGTTAAACAAAGTTTGAGAAATGATTATCACCATTATAGTCAATTGGCCCTTCCGCTGCAGTTCTATACACTGTTTGCTGAAGAGAAGGTGGAAGAGATCTTTTTTGCATTTGCTGGGCCAGTTTTTTATCAATCTTACTTCTATAACTAGCCATGTTACTAAGATCAATTTCAGAACCATTAACCAGCTTTCCCTGTCTTGGTTCCTTCTGCTGAGTAACAGAAGCCCCCCTGTGGAATCTTGTGCCAGGCACAGAAGGTTTCGAAGTGAGTGACTGGAAAGAAGATGGGAGAGTCCTCTTCTGTGTACGCTGAAGAAGAAACTTTGAATCAGTATCCGGCAAAGTAGAGACATGATCAGATCCCAAATTAGTTCAAGATATTACCTCCCCATGTGCATCGAATTGTGGAGCATAACCAACTCCTTCAGACATATGGCTTGTTCCTCCCCTGTTACTTCCAGTGTTATCTCCCAGATTCATATTCCCCTCAATCAACGGGCTGCTGCTCATAGAAGATTCTGGATGTGCAGCCTTATTATTAGAAATGAGATAGTTCGGATAGTTCATAGCTGAACCATGATTTGGGCCCATGAACCTTTCAGAAGTATTCTCCCACTGACGAGAGGGACCAATGTTGGATGAGCTGTCTTGTGAGTCATCAGACCATGCATATTCATCGTCACTTTCTGAAGAATCTATTTCTATGATGTCCATATCAAAGAACTAATGATTTGAAGTTGCTTTTGAAATAAAATTAGAAACAGAGAAGCCGACTTGAGTCCAAACCTGCAGATAAGATAGATCATGAGTAACTATACCAACACTCCTCCGATATTGTTAATCTACCGCATTAAAATGTTTAAAATAAATAATAATTTACTGCAAAAGGAACTATATTAACACATCAAGGATGCAGCTTTCCATTGGCTTTAAGGAAATTCACAATAGGATATGCACGATATGGCATTTATCACACCAAAAACTGTAAAAAGATCAAAATAAATAAATAAAATAAGCACACTTAATAAATTGCACATCAACGATCAAACCAAATGTCACCACAAAGTAAAAGTACAGTACAAGAGTAATGTTAATCACTAGTAGACATAAAATTAAGGTTAAATAATTACACAGTGCAGCCGACAGAAATACAAATAGCAAAATGGCCAAACTTCAATTTATTTTGGTTTGACTGCATCACAATATATCTGTTAGTACATCTAAAACTACTATGTTTCATATAGCTTGACGAATCCCTCTACAAGCTACAGCATTTCTTTACATCAAGGTTGCACTTTCTATCATAAGAAATTCTGGTCCTATTATGTTGGGGATATGAACTCCTAACATAAGAAGCCCCCAGCGAGACCTCATATTGCTTATAACTAGCAATCTTCTCTCTTCATAAACCTAAAATTTCTATATTCAAAAAGTCACCCAAACACTAATAAGCAATGCTTAAAACCTTGGAATGAGTATCGGTACCTGTTGAAAGTTTTTGCAAGGTTTAAAATACCGGAATAGTATTGGTATCGGTATCGGTATCAAAATTGCAATTTAGATGTACTGTATCGAATATCAAAAATATAAGAAATATCAGATAGATATTATATGATATATCAGGCATTGAGTATCTTAATGCATTGAGTACCTTAAAATCCGATACAATATATAGAATATATATTGGTATCAAACAATATTTAAATCCTGATTTATTGTATCAAAATTGGCATAGATCAAACATATTGTATTGACAATATTGGATGATCGAAAAAATATTGGTATTATCGGAACAGATTATTGATAATATAGGATCTATATCACACTTTATACCTCAAAAACCAATACACTATGTCGATCTTGGTCGATAATTAAAACCATGCTAATAGGTTAGTCAAGTTTGATTTTATACCTAGGAGGCATAAACGCACAAATGCAGGTATAGCCTAATCGAGTTTCCTAATGGGCCAAAAAAAAGGGAACAAGTCTATACCTAGGACACAGGTGTATCATGCTTCGAGAGGGAAACGCGGTGCCGGACATGACAACCCTTCAATATCTAGACACAAGGACATAGTTTTATATGTGCATTTCAAAAATATATGTATATCTAACTAATACAAATATATGTATTAGGTTATTATTTCATAAGAAATAAGCTAGAAAAGTAAAATCAAAATATTTAGTTCATATCAAAAGTGTGCATAACATACTCCACCTTGTGAATATTTTTGCATAAATAGAAAGTTTAACATTTATAAGTGTCAGACACGGTGTCGGACACTGCATGTCGAACATAGGTGTCGTGTTGGACACAGGTTGACATGCCTTTTCTTTGCTAGGAGAAATATCTTATATATCATATGAATAAGTCATGAAAATGATGAGGCAAAAAGGAGGGGGGGAAACACAGCCGAAAAGAAGAAAATAGCAGAAGAATGATAGCTTCTCCTTACCTTCAGATTGCCAAATTTCCATAATAAACAATATAATCTATTATCAGTTGCTACCTTAACAATTTTTTTTTTTTGAAACCTTGTTAACCGTTGCATATCCATTAACAGAAAGAATGGCATTATTACTATATAGACTTGACAATACAATAGCAAAACTGGTCTTACTAGACTAGGTTTCTTTGCATTTTAAAGTCTTTTATGTGAGTCCTCATTGTATAATGTCATTAAGTATTAGTTTTTCTTTGTTGTTACCATAACTTTGGCACACATGCACATGCATAGGCACAAAAATATGCACAATCCCAATGGGCATGTGACCAGTCAACACGCATGCATATGTCAACCAAATAAAAGTCTTGGAGCCTTCCAACAGCAATCTACAGCTACTAATCAGTAAACTCAGCCGGTGACCTGCTTGTGCTAACAACAGCCAAAAAATAGGATTAGCAGATTATTCATAAGGACGAGAAGGTCGGAGATTCCAAAGTATCTTGAAACTTTTGAAATTATTCGTAAAAGATTAGGAAAATAATTCAAGATTTGTAAGGTAATTAGCTTGTTTATAACTTCACAAATTCAATTGACACAAACAGCTGCATGAAAATAGAGTTATTGCATTAAATTACCTCATTGGAGGTGGGGGATTGAGCCCCACACAGACATTATTTTTTGTTTCTTTTACTTTAAGCTTTTATGCTAGAATTATGTGACATTTATTCAAAAATTCTGTGATTGTGTATAATTCTATAGCAGTTGAAGTAATCATAAACTGATGAATAAAATGGGAATCGGTTCATTGGTTTGTCTATACATAAATTGTTGGCAAACTTTTTGAGAAGCATATGAATTCAGCGTTAGTTGTTCTAACCATTGCAAATGACATTCCATCCATCCTCAAGGGAAGTTACCCTCAACCTCGACAAATTCAGTCATTTAACACAGCGTATGTTCAGGGAAATTGGATGTAAATTCACCAGAATAGGAGATTGGGGAAAAAAGAAATAAAAGAACAGAAATGGCACCATATTTGTATAGAAAAATAACTCATTAAATCAAGCCCTCAAATTATACTACCACTTGTCCATATTCATAAAATCATATAGATCATCACATGTAAAATACATGAGACATATTAAGGGCATTTTCTTCCAAAATTTATCACATATAGGCCATGTGATACGTTCACCAATAATAAAGTGATAGAACATAAGGTAATTTACTAAAAGTTTGTGGGCACATAGTTCTTTGAAATTATAAAATTTTCACCGCCATTTTGGATAATTTAGCTTAATTTATTTTTTTTATCTCTAAATAGAATTTTTGAAATTAGAAAGTTTGCAGTAGTTTCATGGGAATCACAGAAATTTCACTGTAGTTATGTGTAATTTAGTTTAATGTATTTTTTTTATGTAATTTAGTTTAATGTATTTTTTTTATGCACTTCATAGCATTTTTTGCGCTATTTCTTAATTTTTATTTATTTTCTTCTTCTTGATGCTTTCTGTGATTTCTAAACAGTTTACTTATCATAAGGAGTGGCCAGAATTTCTTGATGCTACATTTCCGAAGCCTAAGCTGCTGCTTGCCCATTCCATAAGGACCATAACACTATCAGTGTATATATTCATTCTTTTACATAGTTGTATTCAGCTTCACAACCCAGCTAAGCAACCCACTAGAATTCTCCTTTTGTATTTTACATCTATTTGGCAAAACAGAAATTTCATAAGGTTTCAATGTGCTTTCCAAGTGCAGCTACTTCTACAAAAATATAAGGAACAATACGAATGACAGCAATCTAATGCAATTAGATGCATCATAACTATTAAAAAAGAGTTTACTTCAAGTCCAAATTTTTTTTCGCCACGGGCGGAAGAAGTCAGTTAAAGCCTACATTTTCAGAGTTTTAACATACAACCAAAAACATGCAACCTGCTAAAAGGGAAATTCTGGTGCAGGTTAAACCCCTTTCTCACAAAAAAATAATTATAAAAAAATAACAAAAAAGAAAACATTTATCCCGTTTTTGAGTCAAAAAAAAAAGTAATTTTACCTAAAATCGAGATGATTTGATCAGCAAAACTAGTCCTTTCTAGCTATCCACACTAAAATCAAAATTCACCCCCAAAATAACAAACTATCCAACAAAAATACAAAATCAAAACCCTAAATCCCGCGCAACAAAATCCTAGCCATCACAGAACAAAGATCGCCCCAGAAACCATAATCACCTCAATAATCGTTAGAATGCCAGAACCAAAATCGACAGATCAAACTAAATTGCAGATCAAATTGGAGCCAATCAAGCACAAAGAAAACCTACTTGAAGAGCAGAATACTTCCCCCTCACGTGCCGCCATTGAGAGAAATGAGAGAGGATTGGGAACTACGATTAGGGTTTGTCGGAGAGGGCGGATTCGATAGTCGAGAGGAGAGAGAAAATAGGAACCATCGATAATAAAAAATAAAAATAAAAATAAAAGCAAAAATTAAAAGAGAGATTTTTGATAGAGCGTGTGAAAAGCTTCGCTTATTAGCTAACGGCCTTGGACGACTTGAGCCGTTGATTCTTGGCTTGATAATGGGTTGACTGGGATCTCGGGAGTGCTAATCTTGTAAATAGAGAGAACCTTGAGGGTTTAAGCGTAAGAAAGGAAACTACATTGATCATGGACTCATAGTTAGGAGACTTCGAAGGGAAATTGATCATAGTTGGGAGATGTTCAAGAGAAGGGAATTTCTAAATGAGCACACAACAAAATACAAGTTTCTCACTCCATTTCATGACGTTATTTTTTGCCAGGACTAATCCCCGAGCATTACTAAAACCGTTCAGAAATTAATCCCTAAATGGTTTGAACATCATTCAGAGACTAATTCCTTCCCCAAACGGTTTGAACATTGTTCAGGGACCAATTCCCGACTTAGAGAAGTGTGCTCACAAAGACTAGTAATATACACCTTTAGAAATTCCCTTAGGCCGTGTTTGGTTAGAAGGAAAATGGAAGAAAGAAAAAGAAAAATAAAAGGAAAGAGAAAATAAATGAAAAGAATATGAAAATTGGTTTTTTTCTTACTAAGTATTTTCTTCTCTCATAAATTTTCTCTCGAACCAAACAATAGAAAATACTTTCTTCATTATTTTCTTCATTTTCTCTCAAACCAGATAGAAGCTTAAGAGAAATTCTTAATGCATTCACTAGATCTTAAGTACTATACTGGAAAAATTCAAATTTATTACAAGTTTGACATTGTAATTTATTGACGAATTTATCATTATTTTCTTCAATTTTATTACAAGTTTGTTGTTTCCACTGCTACTATGGTTTTTTTCTTAAACTCTCTCAAATTGAATTGCTAATTATTCTCAACACTCAAAAAAAAAAATTCAAACCTTTCTAATTCTTAATAATAAAAAATGAACCAAAAATTAAATTAGAAATAGTTAAAGAAATTAATTTTTTAGAAGATTTAAGAGCAAGATTTAAAGAGGGGCTAAGATTTTGAGACGAGCAGTCGAGTTATTAGAAATGAAGCTAGTGACAAGACCAGACCATTGCGGTGAAGGCAGAGGTGAGATTGGATAGCTAGAAACGAGATGGTGACCAGATCGGTGAAGGGAGAAGAGAGAAAGAAGAGGGAAAAATAAAAAAAAAATAATAGTAGTTTTGGAATATAGCATGTTATGTTTAGGGGGAAAAACTCTTATTTTTGAGCTTTTGGGGAGGGTACTTAGATAGTGAGATACTGAGAAAGTAGATTAAATTTTTTAAAAAATCAAAATAATTTAAATTTTCCAATAAAAATAAATTTGAAATTTAAATGAAACAATTATTAATATTAGCTTAACCCAATAATATATTTTTAAAAGTAGATTTAATTTTTTTTTTTTAAGATGTTTATTAGATTATAATATTTTAAAAGAGAAAACTGACAAAGAAAGGGAGAGGAATAAGAATGTTGGATGGAAAAACATGGGAAGGATAATCTACGAATATAAAGGGATTTATTTAGAAAAATTCATGTTCTTGAATTTTATAGGTTGTGAACTTAGTAAGAGGTACTTAAAAATTGGAGTTGCAAATTTAGAATTTACCTTGGTACTATTATCTAGTAGTTTCTTTTGGGTGGTTAACAGCTTGAGATGGAACGGGTGCATTTGGCGAGACGAGAGCCTAATAAGTAATTTTATTTTGTAAGTGAGGCTCAACATCCTATTAAGTGAGAGGATGGAAATTTTGTTTGTTTGTATGCAAGATGTTTGGAGGGAAGTGTAAGAGTATGAATGATGTGATACAAGTTTTAAAGTTTATCTATAGTAAGTTTTGTTTTCTCTCCTCTTTATTCAAGTTTAGTTTCTTAAATTATGATGATTTTCCCTTGGCTTCTTACTTTTATAAACGACTTCAGCTTTTTTAAGGGACAATTAATTTTTTTTTTAAAAAAACACTTTCTCTTACCTCTATTGTAAGAGTCACTTGTTGGAATCCGTAACAGAAATAATTTACCAATTGATAAATCCGAAATAAAAATAATTTACCAATTGATAGATCCGAAATAAAAGAAATAATTTTGTATATTCTTGAATCTCCTGATTAATACTATGAGTACAAAATTAAAAGCGGAAGTATACCTGAATCCATTGATGTAGAAATCTTGCGGGAAGAGAACCCTTGCGTTATGGTCTTCCAATTCTAACCACCAGATCCTTCCTTAGAATTCTCTCTGAGAGGATTTTGAGAAATCAGAATACGTCATGGTAGAATGGGGACCATAACCCTAATTATAAACTGCTAGGGCAGTTATAATTTTTATCATAATTACCCTTCTGCCCCTCATAGAAATAATAATTATCTAATGGTATCTACACAATAATCTCATGACTATTATACCCTTTAAGCCAATTAATTAATTATTAATTAGACCACAAAATTTAGACTTTGCTTAATTAAATGATAGCAGACACATTTTAATTGTCTACATATGTGGTCTCAAATTATACATTAATTACAAAAATTAATCTAACAATCTCCCACTGGGCCACATATGTAATCCAATAAAAGTGTTTAACTGTATGAGCTCAAAATTTGCTATCATGTCCTTAGGGTATATCCGAAACAATCTCGTCCATTTACTATGCTGACATAGGATCAAAGCGACATTTATTACATCAATTGTTACTAGGCCGATCAATGGTCACATATATCAGCACAACTAAATGATATAGATCAATCATGAGTGCGTAGCATGGAAATTACATGCAATGTAATCTATTCATGCCTATTTCCAACTGGTCCTACTTAACTTTATTGAGATCAATTCTTTAGCATAATTTTAACAGAGTGTAATAAGCTGAATACTTTATTTTCTGCAGAACATAATCCAAATGTATAGATAAAATCTAAACATGACATAGAGCAATAAACAATAAATAATACAAACTCCCATTAAATTTGAATATACTCAAATAAGATAACACCCATATGAGCAGTGTGCTCATGAAAGATCTTGGGTGGTAATCCCTTTGTAAGCGGATCCGCTATCATGGAGTTTGCTCCAATGTGCTCTATGGATATCGGTCCACTCTGTACTCTTTCTTTTACAACTAGGAACTTGATATCAATGTGTTTTGACTTTGTGGAGCTCCTGTTGTTATTGGAATATAAAACTACTGATTTATTATCACAAAATATTTTCAGTGGTCTTTCAATACCATCCAGAATACGCAGCCCAGTGACAAAATTTCGCAGCCATACTCCTTGATTGGATGCCTCATAACATGCTACAAACTCTGTTGCCATGGTGGATGAAGCTATGAGTGTCTGTTTCGCAGACCTCCAAGAAATTGCTCCACCAGCCAACAGATAAATATAGCCTGATGTGGATCTTCTGCTGTCTTGGCATCCAGCAAAATCGGAGTCAGAGTACCCAATGATCTCTAACTGATTTGATCTCCTATATGTAAGCATGTACTCTTTTGTTCTCTGTAAATATCTCATAACCCGCTTGGCTGCTTTCCAATGATCCATTCCAGGATTACTTAGATATCTGCCTAACATGCCAATAATGTACGCAATATCCGGACGCGTACATACCTGATATATATTAGACTCCTTACAGCCGAAGCGTAGGGAATCTTATGCATTTCTTGAATTTCTAAATTATTTTTAGGGCATTGACTGAGACTAAATTTGTCTCTTTTAGCGACATGGGTATTACCTAATTTGCTATTTTGCATGCCATACCTTTGGAGGATTTTATCGATATAGTTCCTTTGTGATAATCCTAGAACACTCCTAGAACGATCTCAGTATATCTGGATTCCTAAAACAAAGGAGGCGTCACCAAGATCTTTCATCTCAAAATGTTTTGATAAAAAAAATCTTGGTGTCGTGCAATATCCTTATATCATTTGTGGCTAGCAATATCTCATCGACATATAAAACAAAAAAAATATACTTACTCCCACTGAATTTATGATACACACATTCATCCATAAGATTTGCCTCAAAACCATACGAGACAATGATTTGATGAAACTTGAAGTACCACTGACGAGAAGCTTGCTTGAGCCCATAAATGGATTTAGTTAATTTACAAACCATATTTTTTGAGTCTTCCGACACAAAGTTTTATGGTTGTACCATATAAATTGTTTCGTCAATATCGCCATTGAGAAACGCTGTCTTAACATCCATCTGATGTAACTCAAGGTCATAATGTGCAACTAGCGCCATGATTATCCTGAAAGAGTCCTTCGTAGAAACTGGAGAGAAGGTCTCTTTGAAGTCAATTCCTTCCTTTTGAGTAAAGCCTTTAGCTACAATACGTGCTTTATACCTTTACACATTACCATTTGAATCCCGTTTGGTTTTAAATATCCATTTACAACCAATGGGTTTTGCACCAGCTGGTAATAGGACAAGTTTCCAAACTTTATTATCTTGCATTGATTTGTACTCTTCATTCATGGCTTCAAACTATTTCTGAGAGTTGAAACTTTTCACAGCTTGATGGAAGTTGATTGGATCATTTTCCATCATTCCACTTTCTTCCTCATGTTCCTGAAGATATACGATATAATTATCCGGAATTGCACTTCTCATCTCTCTAGTGGATCGCCTTAATGGCGTATTATCTTGAGGTTGTTGAGTTTGTTCTTCTAGAATAATTTCATCATTTGGATTTAAGGGTTGAACAATATTGTCTATTGGTTGAGGATCCAAATTTACTTCTTGATCAATGATAGGTATTAAACCATGTACATTGTCAAAAGCAACAGCAGATTCTTTTTCCTCCTTAAAGACAATATTTCTAGCATGATTTCTCCCCCAAAACTCAACATCCTCAAAAAATGTTGCAGTTCCCTTCTCAAAAATTCATCCAATAGCAAGATCATAAAATTTAAAACCCCTTGATCGCTCCGTATAGCCAATAAAGTAGCTGCTAACTGTTTTAGAATCCAATTTCCTTTCATGAGGCTTATAAGGTCTCGCTTCAGCTGGATATCCCCAAATATGAGAATGCTTTAGACTAGGCTTTCGACCCGTTCAAAGCTCATAAGGCATTTTAGCAGCCGCTTTAGTTGGTACCCGATTCAGAATATAAGTTGCCGTTTTGATTGCTTCACCCCAGAGTTTTTCTGGTAAAGTAGAATGACTAATCATACTTCTTACCATATCCTTAAGAGTTCGGTTTCGTCTTTCTGCTACACCATTCATGCTAGGTGATCTTGGCATGGTGTATTGAGGGACCATCCCACATTTCTCTAGGTATTTAGCAAACGGTCATGGACGTTGTTCACCTGATCCGTCATATCTACCATAGTATTTACCACCACGGTCAGATCTGACGCTTTTTATTCTTTTGTTGAGTTGTAACTCAACTTCTGCTTTAAATGTTTTGAACACGTCCAATGACTGTGATTTCTCATGTATAAGAAATAGGTAGCCATATCTTGAATAATCGTTTATGAATGTTATAAAGTACTGTTGACCATTCCAAGATGCCGTAGGGAATGGTTCACAGATATCCGTATGAATTAATTCTAAGACGTCTATAGTTCTATTGGCACCTAATTTCTTTGTTTTGGTCTGTTTTCCTTTAATACACTCGACACAAATATCAAAATCCGAAAAGTCAAGTGATTCCAAAATCCCATCGGACACAAGTTGCTCAACTCTTGATTTAGAGATGTGACCTAGGCGCTTGTGCCACAATAAGGCCGAATCATCTTGATTCAATTTACGCTTTGTACCTCGTGACTCCACATGCAAGGTTTCATTATAGGACAAAATAGTTTCCAACAAATATAGATTATCATAAACATTAAGTAAACTGGTTCCAACAATATTTGAATTAATAGATAACGTAAATTTATTGTTTCCAAATGAACAACAATAACCTGATTTGTCAAAAATAGAAACTGAAATTAAATTCCGTCTAAAAGACGGTACAATAAAAGTATCTATTAAATCTAAAAAATAACCAGTTTTCAATAATAATCTAAAGTGCCATATTGCCTCTACTTCTACCGACTGGCCGTCTCCGACATAGATGCATTTTTCTGCATCACTTGGCTTTCGGTAACTCAGGCAACCCTGCATAGAAACACAAATGTGAGTAGTAGCACCAGAATCTAACCACCATGTGTTTCTAGGTACTGAAGCTAAATTAACTTCAGAACAGACCAAAATAAGAAACGTACCTTTCTTAACACGCCAAGCGGCATACTTGATACATTCCTTCTTAGTGTGTCCAGGCTTGCCACAGAAAAAACATGTTGCCTCAGCTTTCTGTTTCTTTTGTTCTAGACCCTTAGAACCAGCAACCTTATTATCCTATTCTTTCGTTTGCCCTTATCCTTGGAAGTGCTAGCCAGGTGAGCACTTTCGGCCCTTTCTTGCTTCAATCTCTCTTCCTCTTGCACACAAAATGAAATAAGCTCATTAAGAGTCCATTTCTCCTTTTGACAGTTATAACTAACCTTAAACTGGTTAAACTGTGTAGGAAGAGAGATGAGAACCAGATGTACGAGTAAATCATCAGATAACTCGAGTTTCAGAGCCTTAAGTTTTGAAGCAAGATGAGACATCTCCATGATGTACTCCCGAACATTACTCTTGACTTTATACTTCAATGAAATCAAGCTTGCTAAAAGCGTGCTTGTTTTAGCCTTATCGTTTTTAGCAAAACGTTTCTGAATTTCTGTAAGGAACTCACTGGTATTGGTAACCTCATCAGTTACTGCACCCCTAAAAGCTTCTGGAATGCCGCGCTTGATGATTATAAGACTTAGCCTATTTGAACGCTCCCACTTATCCCAATAAATCTCATCCTGCTGAGTACTTTCCTCATTGAGTTCATTGGGTTTGGGCATTCTCAAGGCTAAATCTAAATCCATGCAGCCCAAGAGAATCATCATATTCTCTTTTCAGTCCTTAAAATTAAACCCATTTAACAGAGACATTACTCATGTTGGCAGATACAGAAGTAGCAGACATAAAAGCTGAATAAAGAACAAAAATAAAATAAATCGAATAAACCATTATGCTCACATAAAACAAGCAATTAAACACTTAATCTTTAAATTTTAAAAAAAAATATGACATTTCAAGATACCTAGCACAACATTAATATCAAGTTTTTGGACAGTAATATTAACTGTAAGTGGTACTCTTGTTGTAGTGATCAAATATTGATGATAAGTTACGTCAAATAAAAAACCTATATTTGGATTGGTTTATTATTCACATTAGGTTACATTTATAATCATCACATATTTATCACTACTGGTGTGCGTGTAATTCAGCCAAATATTAACTTTTCTTTGGGTCAGTCAATATCCGCATAACTCACATACACACAAATATCTAACACTCCGAACAAACTAATCTACGCGAGAGATGTCACTTTGGTGATTTCTCGCTTGAATTAGCCTATTTAAAATGGTAGATCAATAATTTAAATATTAATGTCATAAATTTGCAATTAATTTTTTTTTATGAACAGTAAAATCCTAATTTTGTACAGCAAAAAAAAAAAAATTTTTGTGAACAGTAAAATCCGAATTATGTACAGTAAATTTTTTTTTTTAAATGAACAGTAAAATTCGAATTCTGTACAGTAAAATTTTTTTCTTATATGAATAGTAAAATCCGAATTATGAACAGTACAAAACTTTAAATTCAATTGATTACTCAAGGAATTAATCAAGGAGTAGGTTTTGATATCATTTGTTGGAATCCGTAATAGAAATAATTTACCAATTGATAAATCCGAAATAAAAATAATTTATCAATTGATAGATCCGAAATAAAAGAAATAATTTTATATATTCTTGAATCTCCTGATTAATATCATGAGTACAAAATTAAAAGCGGAAGCATACCTGAATCCATTGATATAGAAATCTTGTAGGAAAAGAACCCTTGCGTTATGGTCTTCCAATTCTAGCCACCAGATTCTTTCTTAGAGTTCTCTCTGAGAAGATTTTGAGAAATCAGAATACGTCATGGTAGAACGGGGACCATAACCCTAATTATAAACTGCTATGACAGTTATAATTTTTATCATAATTACCCTTCTGCCCCTCATAGAACTAATAATTATCTAATGGTATCTACACAATAATCTCATGACTATTATACCCTTGAAACCAATTAATCAATTATTAATTAGACCACAAAATTTAGACCTGGCTTAATTAAATGATAGCACACACATTTTAATTGTCTACATGTGTGGCCCCAAATTATATATTAATTACAAAAATTAATCTAACATCATCTTCTTAGTTTTAAGTTCTATTTTCCTCAAAAAACACTCAAAGTAGTCAAAAGTACTTTATTATTACATTTTCTTTGACACTTTCCTCTCCGCGACATTCCTTAAGTTTGGATAGTTGGTAGAATGTGAAGTGGAGAGATCAGTGTTAACCATGTAACTTCAAATCATGCTATTTAATGAAGATTTTAAGTTGATTATAATAACTACACAATATTAGAGTGGTCGAGACATGCAGAAAACTATGTGAGTCCATTTTATAAGGATATACGTTTCTTCATATCTTTCCTTAAATGAGACCCTGGTGGTCTACTAGGGTCATTAACTTCTGTAGTTTTGCAATCTCCTTTCTTTCATCTTTTTTATTTCTGCACTGAGTTTGAATTTTTATTTTGTCGTGTCATTTCTACAATCGGCGAGAATAGGACAATGAAGCGACGCACTTTTCCGCGAATCGGTTTTGTAAGAAAGAGAGGACTATTTGTTTACACGATCTCTATGGAAAAGAAAGGTGATCCGCAGTACCAACAAGACATGTGGGATGCATTTGTTATTTTCTGCTGATGATTCTATTTGGATGGCAGATCTTAGGACAGACAGGAGAATAGAATTGACAATAAGAGATAGTGAGGGAATTTCCAGTCGCCCGCCTTCGGTATAGCAAAATCTAGGTAATCTGAGATCCCTCCTTCTGCAAGCCTTGCGAATCATCTCTTTTTGAAAAGACATAAGCATGATCGTCGAGAACATACATAAGAATAGCATAGAAAGAGAGTAGGGGCATTCTTTGATCCCAATGAATTTTTAATTAGTGAACTAGTGCAATAATCTAGATCTAATAAATCAATAATCATAAAAGTTGAGAGAAAGTTAAATTCAAATTAAGTAATCAATTCGGTGTGATTTTCTTTTGGTTCATATAGCCTATTCCAAATACTTTGGATAAAATGCTTAGTTGTTAGTTTTGTTATTGCTAGGATCTTGGATAGTCAATGGTTAACCATCTAGAATACCTGGACAGCTATCTAATGACCGTCCAAGTGGGCACTAGTTCAAATCGAGATTGAAACACATGTACTAATTTCGAGTTGATTTAGGAGTTGCACCACATTTCAAGCCCTATCAATTGAGGTTTTAGCCTTTTACTCATTAGAATTTTTTGCATAATTATTTACTCTCCAAAATTGGAGAGGAAAACTTGTAATTTTTGTTATTAACTTCTTACTTCTTCATGTTATTCAAGTTCAGCAATTATAGAGATGGTGAACATGGATAACATGTTGATAGCAGAACGAGAAACTTTCACCTTAATATTGAATGAAAACATGGATGACATTACTCTGACTTTAACATACGTAGAAAGTAAGTAACATTTTCCAAACTTTGCCTCACCGAGTTCTTTGCCTTATAATAAAGATGAGAATAAGTGAGTCTACGGATTAATTTTTTATTTACTATATTCAGAATTTTGAATTAGAAAAATAAAAATTTTATTTTTATTTCAAAATTACACAACTCAAACTTCGTCGCCTATGGATCATATAATGGACAGGATAATTAAACACCATTGTTGATATTTTGATGTCCATTTGGTGTTGTGTACATCAATGTTGGAGTTTTACTCTTCTTTCTATCATAACTATTGGTTGAGCCAAGCAATTACCAAATTAGTTTTGGAGCATGTGATTATGGGAAAGTATTTGTCAACCCAATCTGTTTCGGCGTCTTTCATATCTAACTTAGGTTCAGCTAGTCGTGGATGTTGATTCTAGCTTGTGCAGGAATGAGAATGAGCGAGTCCACATGTCAATTTTTCACTTGCTCATTTTATCATTTTGAATTAGAAAAATAAAAAGTTAATTTTTAATTCAAAATTTTAAATAGAGTGGGCCAAAAACTGACATGTACATGTCCTTTCTCATTCTATCTTGTATTTTTTTTTTAGTTGATCATGTATACGCAGCAACTCCTGACTATTATTAGAAATTTGATCGGATCACCACCTCGAGCTGCTAATAACTTGAGGAAAGGTGGATTTCTTATTGTTAGACCTGAGCTCCTAGTTGCTTTCTTGTTCATCTTTACTGTTAGAATCCTTGCAAAATACAGAAAATTTTTTTGGATAAAAACAAGGTGTGCTAAAGAAATCTAAAAATAATATTTAAGAAATTGAAACATGAAGATAAAAAAGATATATCCATAGGGATGATCCTTTTGGAGGCTAAAGCCCTAGCTTACAACTAGTTTAGGAAAAAGAAGTAGTGTGTGTGTGTGTTTTCACATGCAGGTTTTTCTATTTTGTTAGATAGAAAAACAAAAGAAAAAAAAATCATGAAAGAGTTGTAAATCCAAAAAATTGATAGATCGAATTAAGATTAAAAAGATTGAGAGATTAAAAAACTAGATATGCTTTGCTTTTGATAATTGAAGGACGAAGAATGAGATGAACTGGATGATGAGAGAAGATCAAAACATCGAAAAACTTCATCGAAAGCTCCAAAATCACCTTCTTCCTTTCGAAAACTATAGAAAACTCTTTGGATTTTCATGTTGGATCTAGAAAAGGAGTCAAAGGGAGTATTTATACGAGTTTAGAAGAGTTTTAAGAATAAAATCGGTATAAATGGTTGACGGTTGACTTTCAAATCCTCTAGATGCTAATCATTGACCGTTGATCGCCTAGATGTTGGACTCTCTTATGTGTTGCCATTAGTTGATATCATTTCAAGTTAGATCAAATACATGGATTAATCCAATCAATTCGAAGATAAAAACGATATTAATCCAATTATTGATTGATGAGACTACCCATCTAGCATGCATAGAGGCAATATGAGGAATAAGGTCCTCCCTTGAAGTTAGGATGTTCTTATGACTGATCATAAAGAAAGCTATTCTTATATGGGATACTCTTCAAAAGAAAGATGGACAAGATCCTATCAAATGTGTCATATGCGGAACTAAGGAAGAGTTTGTGTACCATCACCTCACAACGTGCATTTTTGTAAGGATTGTTTGATCTTGGTACATTGAGATCCTTCGTGCTATCATTGACATGCAAAATTGGAGTAGCCTATAGTCTGGGAAAAAACAGCGGAGAGAGCCTATAGTCTGGGAAGAAACAACGGAGAGAGCGGCTAGACACTAGACGACAACTGTCATTTTTTGGAACATCCGGAAAGAATGCAATCTTTGAATTTTTAGGGACAAATCGTGTTTTCTTTTATATCTCATGAAATTACTCTCTGGACAGGTCTTCTCCATGCCAAGGAGGATCCGGTGATGCCCAATGACAATCAACATCACAAGGAGGTGACCTATAACAAAAAAAGAGAGCTAAGTCATACTAGCTACTTGCGCTTTCTAATAGAATGCAGAGGGCATAGAATGCAGAGGGCTCACGCTCGCCATAGTGACTTACAAAAACAATTGTTCCCTAGATCATTCGATCATCTGTACTCATTAACCTAAAATACCAAGTAGCTTTCAATCAACAATTACTGCTATTATCAATAACAAATATTGAGTGATCGTAAATGAACATATTACCATTTGTTTCTTACAACATTCTATTGTTTGTTTGGATGAACACAAATCACTTCTGGATGAATACAAATAATTCAAATAGGATAAAGACCGAACAAATCAATAAATGCAAGAATAGTAAGGAATGCAAGTCAAAGTCATTGCCAGGATAACGAGGTTGGGCTCACTTTGCATGCATCAACTTCAAAACCACAGTCCATTAGTATCAGAATCCAAGCCCTCTATTGCTCCAAAAGTCAATCCTCCAGGTCTATAATCTACATTAGGGATGGTAATGGACACGTCCACGGGCTAAATTTTGATCCTCCCTATACAAAATTTTGAATTAGAAAAATAAAATTTTTATTTTTAATTCAAAATTTTGTATAGAGTAGACCAAAATTTGCCTCGTGAATGCATCCATTACCATTCCTAATCTACACAACCTCCATGAGCTTGGCTTCACCCCCATCTCCATCACTTGACCAGCTCTGGTAATCTAGAGCCAGGTGCTGACGGAGGGAAGCCAGGCAGCAACCTCCGGTGCATGACACAACAGTTGGTAGGTCTGGCAAGGAATGCTGATCTCACTTCACCCCCTGGCAAGCTGTCCCAACATGCGACTGCCATGAAGCAAATAACATCTTCTCTGCAACGCCATCTTGAATCTTTCTACGATATTCTTCCTTGCTACATAGAAATAGTCTGCAAGGACTTAGGAGGTTGAGCAGAGCCATCTGCAAAATAAGAACCAAAATTACATTACTGAGATCTGACACAAGAAGGCATTCTAAGCTATTTCAATCCTGTAACTAAAATCTAAAGCCTGGATACATCAGGCACATCGGCGAAGATGGCACCCCTCCTGAGAATGCCAAATATTGTCATTCAAATGCTATTTTCAGAATAGGCACCTTGCCAGCAGAGTATTAAGAGCTAATTGCTCAACTCCACATATCTCACCATCATAACCATAAAATAAGTTCTTTGGTCCAGTTCCCGAAATTAAAAGGAAGTCCTCTGATACAGACCTATTTATAAGCCATTAAAACAATAGAATGTAGCCATAAGAACGAAGGAATGAAGGAAAAGAATTGATCTATTCAACTTATAATCTTCTGCACACAAATTTTGAACATAGAAGTAAAGAAGCAGGTGGGAGAAGAAATGGTAGACGCACTTCTTTGGTTGTTCTCTTGACTGAATTAGCATCGCTTGTATCCTCCATTCATCGTCGCGTGGCTTCCCCAAGCATAAAACTCTCTGTAGAAGTGCCAGTCTAGAACCAGCATGAACCCACGGATCTAGCACCTCCTCTCTGCAACAGAAAGGCCCTCTCATCAACATGGCCTATATGCTCTACGTCAACAGAGCCTGAGGTCCAATAACCCTGTCTATTGTCACGAGTGATTTGTCTAAGGAGTTCCTTCAGAAGTCTTATCACCTCTTTATATCAGAAAAATAGATGTAAAGTAAGATATAGAAAAGAACAGGTAATTGATGCGGTCAAACTGTTTTTAAATGTGGTTTCTTGTCTTGGTAAAGTAGCATGTCAGATGAGTATCCATGCAAGCAATTCTAAATTTTTTGAAGGCTAGTGTTCTCTCCGTTTTCTAGGTTAGAAATGGCTCATTTTAAGATGTCATTTTGGCCAGCAAACAATAGATTTCAAGGAATCTCACTTGATCATCTCCAGTAAATTATTCCATTATTTCACTAATTAATTAGTTACATTATACAGCAACATGATCATATTTATAGCAGTCAGAACAATATTTGAATTCCTCTCTAATTACGTATAATTGTTCAAATTCCTGCAAAGGAGAAACTCCAATAAAAAAATATCTAGGTAGAGGCTAACGGAGATTTAATTCAATACAGATTCTAGACCTTTCAGCCCTAATGCAGTGAAGCATGTTTATATCAGCATTGATAAACTTCCCAATATGGTTGACACTAGACTAAGCATGTATTTGTGATAGAAGACAGGTTTCAGTCCAGGGAGGAGGACCACGCAAGAATGATGGTTGATTCCAGGTTTGATGAAAAGAATATTGTCCACTTATAAGTTCGAAAAATACCCTTTCATATAAGATATTCTATCAACCAGACCTTTAGAGAATCTTCCTCAATATGAAATTGTAGGAAAAGATCTGTCACAATTACTAATAACCTAAGAAGCAAGGAAATACCATTGAGGATGCCAAATCCGGGTTGGATATGTGTCCGATGCGGTCATGTCATAAGCACGGCAAAAACCATATCAGACACACCGAGCGACGTGTCCAATAAGAAAGCAAAAAAATATTGTGTCATTCCCATGTTATTACCATATCCATGCTTCCAGTAGATTGTGTCTAAAAAAATAAGAGTTAAATTGTATGAAAATATTGAAAACAAACTTGCTAAATTAGTAACATCTCGCTAAAAATATGATCTTGTAGATTCACACTCTCTACTCCAATTCTGAACCTGTCGTCATCACAACCTATTCTTTTCTGTCTCTTCACCAATAAAGAGAGGGAGATAGATACCTGATTACTGGCGAGACTCATCCTTTGTAAAGGAATGAGGAGGCATAACCCATACATTGCTAGTGTTTTCTTTTTGGATATTTGAGTGTATTTTTCTCCAATATGGACTGTTATGACAAGCAAATCTTTGCTGAGAATGGATGCATAAAATAGACGAGAAGATGAGGGGAATCTTTTCGATGAAGGCCTCTCAGACGTGGCCATCAAGGTCTCTGGGTATGGAAGAGACCAGGTAGTATCACCAGGAACCCTAACCCTAGCTGTCAACATGTATCACTAGTTGTTTCTAGTAAATTCAACCATTACTAATGCAAAGATGCAATGGCTTGATATCAAGCTTGAACCATGATGGGAGTACCAGTTACTACATTTGCATGTGTTTAATCACCACACTATAACTACTAGTTGCTTCTTTCTTGGATAGCCACCGAATTCCTCTCTAGGAAAAACATATCATTAGCCTTTTTAATATCAATAAAAACCACACAAACTTCTTTTTTATTCCTCTTGTAACTATTCCATCAAAAGCACTAGTAACGAGTCTAAGAGAGATGCATAACCAAATTTTCACCAACGAATGGTTTCTACCATCTTGTTTGTCTCTCATTTTTCTCTTTTCCAAAGTCTTTAACGGCATTTTTCTCTAAGTTTAATTTCTAGATGACCGGTAGAACTTTACTCTTTTATTCTTATAAATAGGCATCAGATGTTTTCCATTCATCAAGCATTTTGCATGCACTTAGTTTAATGTCCCTTTTCAGCTTTTCATATCAGAGGTCTTCCAAGTCAATGCAGTCTTTAGAGAAGTGAATTCTTTTTCCAAACATCCTGCGCCCATCATCCCAAGAAAGGTACAGAGACACGTCTTTAATTGGAATACCAACAAGTTGTAGAGCTCGTCTCCTCCTCAGCAACATCAGAGATCTTTTGCTTATGCAAACTTTAACTTTCCAAAGCTACTTATAGTTTCTAAACTTCCTAGGGCAGTCTGAACTATATATAAACTCTCATTTCGTATCAGTGTGCGTGCATGAATGCACATGTGCTGCTATGCATACAACAGTACAAAAAGATAACTTCTCACTTCATTAACTAATAACATTAGTACTGTTGGGAAGTTTCCCATGAGCACAATAATCATGATCTAAGGATATAAAAATCCCAGATTATTAGTCTAGCTCAATTGGTTGGGTGGAGTTCTACCTTAACCATCCGAACTGAACTTTGAAGAGTTAGGAGGATAGTAACACTATAACTTCTCTATTAGAATAGCTGATAATAAGCTTTGAACCCAATTACCATAACTACCTAGTATTTTATTTAATAGTCCCTAACTAGCAAAAGAGAACCACAGAGAAAGCGTGCAACTGCCAAAATATCAACCCACCATTGGGACATTTTAAACCCATCATTGCCAAAAGTGGTAAGAACATGTCGTTCCCAAAGTAAAGTAGCCAAGGATATTTTCCTCTCGTTTAAGAACTAGGATATAAAGAATAAAAAACTGCAGTGTTGTTCTCTTCTTATTTTTCTTCCTCTCTTCTTCCTTCCTATTTCTTCTTTCAATTTAGCAAAGTTAAAAACAAAAATAAATCAAACAAAGCCAAGATTTTTGTTTTAATAAAGAAAACCAAATTAAAGAAGGGAGGAAATTGTTTTGCCTTTAAGGTGTCCTTTGAAGCCAAAGAAAATGAAAAAGAAAAGGAAAGCAACACGACATAGTTGAGAGTTTTCTAGAGAAAAATGTGCTATAGTTGAGAGTGTTTTTAAAGAAGTGCTAATCATGTATTCTTTCTCATCCAATGGATTAATAATTGAGGTAACACCATAAAACAGTTACAACAAGAACATAACAAGATTGCTAAATTATAAAACAACAGAAGATTTAATTTGAATCCCCCACCACCCAAATTTAAAGGGCACATCAGTACGAATTACGTGTGGGCATGCAGATCTGCGATTTTGAGCGGTAAGCAGCAGGAAGAGGATAGGCTTAATTGGATTGGTAATTGGGGTCCCTTCACTTGTTGAATCATTTTAATAAATATACATGAATTATCCATGGATAGAGAAGATGTACTTTTCTTTCTACTTTGTAAGTCTTGAAAACTGCAATAAGTATATTAAAAAAGCCTAAATAATACTGTTAAAATGCATTAAAAGAAACCTTACGAAATCAATTAGTCATTAGTTCTCGTCTTTCATTTCTCGGTTCTCCAGTTTGGTCACCTAGATTGAGAATGCACCATGAATCGTTACACATGAACGGCATCGTGGTTCAAAGGGGTTGGGTGAAATAGGTAAACACTAAACCAGATAATTTGAAATATATTATCTAACATAATATAGAACAACTTAACAAGTGATCGGAACAGAAACTAGTGTTGCAAGAAAGGCAGAATATGTTTGACCCGTATCTGTCCACACATTATCTCATGCTGTGTAGTCATCAGAAGCCAATCTTAATGTAGGAGCATAAACCATGGCAGCAACCAAATCTAGGAGGAGCCATCCAAAATGCTCCAGGTCATAGACAGAATCATAGAACATCTATAACATGACTACTAAAGTTTGCAATTTAATTTAGACATCAAGTACGGCACTGCTGTTTGCTCCATCCACAAACTGATAAATAGAACGATGATATGATTTGACAATTATCTGCAAACATATTTTCATATGCTTGGATGCACTGCTTTCACATATTCAGAATAAAGGAGGAGCAAATTATAGTACTTCCATGTATGAGTTATAACATGAAACCTACTTCCTGTAAGCAAAAGAACATCCTTGTAGAATAAGTAGTTACAACAATGGGAGAGCAAAAGACCGATTCCTAATGTAGAGAATAGGAGTACCACACATACCCTAAGAAAATATCATACAGATGTCTGGAAGTGTGCATGTCCATGATTCCTATGTCATTAATTGCATCATCATTCTTCAAGATTTGCAAATTTAATGGACAAAAAGTTAATTCACCACTCACAAAACATTTATCACTAATAACACAAAATTTTCACCCTACTTGTATAGGAAGAACTACAATGGAAAACGAAGTCATAGTTAAAAATTTTCAGGTCAGCCACATGCATTTTCTTCTGATTTGCTCTGTTAAGGTCTATCACCTCAGGTCAAGGCAAAGCTGTAATTAGTGCTCTTTTTAAGGTTTTTTTTCCATATTGATACCTAAATGAATCGTAATCTCCAAAACACACATAAATTCTATGTACTTATGCATTCACACCTCAAATTATTTAAGTTGGGAAAAAAACACACCGGCCACTAGTCAGTGAACATAAACTAAAGCAACAGGGAGGGAAGGTGTGTTTTTAAGGTGGGTTTGGACAGGGTCATCTTTTTAAATAGGTTCTAACTCAAATGAGCATTCTGACTCAAATCAGAGTATAATCTTAGAACATTCTAACATATAAACAGGGTGACTAACGGTAGGTATGTTTTATCCAAACTAAAATAATTTGTGGTGGGAATATGAAAATATAAGAAAGTTAGGTATGTCATGAGAATTAGGGTAGATTTTAGGTGTCAGTATGTAAAAACACCCATTTTTAAATTGCCATGCCTTCATCCATGTCTGTTTAAAGCAGCCTTGTATTCTAATTGCGATAGTTACTATGATCCTCCTAAATGGCACACTTGTTAGCCTCGATTGCTGACGCAATTACACCTTTATTAAATAGACCCTTATCTTTTATTTTGTTTTCTTTTTTCTACATTTTATGCAACTTGTTGAATAGCAAAAACAAGATTAAACAGTCCCTTTTTGTTTATTATTATCTTTCTTTTTCTGCATTTTATGCAACTTTTGAATAGCAAAAACTAGGGTGCATCAAACCCAACTACCTATGCTCAAACAATCTCAATCATTTCTTATCATTTTATCTTCAATGGAACCTATCTCCTAGCATATTACCATTCTTTATCTCAATATTCTTATTGCTGCTGCACTTAATTTTCACAAACCTTCTAAAAGGCCTGACTTTATAACTCGTAGAGCGTTGCTAATTATACTCATCTTATATAATGTCCATCCCCTTAATTTTTAATGACACGGAACTGTTGATTTTTGAGTTCATATGATAATTATGAAATAGCCGCTTGACCCATTTATTTTCATAACTTAAATATGAGTTCTTGATATAATTATGTTAAGTGAATGGTGCAACAGAAATTCCGGATCATCCCAATTTGAGTTCTTCAGTAATAGTAAGTTATTAGAGCCAGATGGGCTCAAGGCAACACTGTGATGGAATTCTTACCGCCATGGGGTTAGGGAATGATTCGAGTAGTATCAGAGTATTTGGATGTATTTTTCGAAAAGTTTTCAGGCATGCATCTAATGATAGGCATGCAGTTTGCCATCGAGGGGGTGAAGTTTGTTAGTCTAAGTATCTCTCTACTAAGTTGAACATACAAAAGGTGTGTAGGGTTGTTCTTCTGGCCCACTTATTCAATGACTGTGAAAGGGATGAACACAGAATACTTGCCATCTCATTTCAGTGATCAAACTTTGTATCCATATACTAAATAAAACCACACAAAAGTCTTTTTAGTAGTTAGTACAGAGAACTTAAGTGTGAGATTTTGTATACATTACTAATCGGGACTAGACACAGTTGTCAAACCAATACTAAGTTTCAATAAGATGAGCATTTAACATATCTATTCTTGAATATCGAAAGGTATGCCCTAAACAACTCACAAATCATGTGAGTCACTCATGTGGTGCTTAGGTCGGCCTAGTACTATGTAGAAGAGATCCTCAGAGACCTCTGAGGCTTCAAATGGATGTTAAACTCATAGCCGCACTTTGTCAATTACCCAACTGTATCGTATAGAAGCCTTATACATATCAGGCTGCCTTTTTCTATCTCACACTCTTTTTTTCTTTAATCTTTCTTTCTTTTCAATTTTCATCGAAATGAAAGTAGAAAATAACAGGAAAGAAGTCCAGAAAGGGTCAATAGGCCATCATAAAACCTAACCCAGTACCATCTTTTGTTTCCTCACTAAACAAATAGAAACCCACAATCACATAGTTTCAAATATCACAAACAATGAAGACAATTGCCAACAAATGATAAACTTACAAAAGAAGCTAAATGTATGTAAAAACCAATATCATAGAATTCTCCATTAGCAATCAAAAAATCCAACACTGTCATGGAAAATAAACAATACCCAGATGGGATTTGACAATGTAACCGATGCCTCGGATGGAGGTTGCACAAACAGCGGCGATGGCATTACCATTTCCCAATTGTTTTCCACCTTCAAGCATGATGTTGCTTCTTCTTTAACGACGAGAGAAGAGGGATCTATAGCCTCTTCTCCCTCCGAAGAAGAAGAGAGAGAGGGCGGGGATTACCTTGGATTGAAGGAGAGAAGGTGAGGGAGAGGGTCATCTTCATAATGAGGCTTTCCTGTTCGGCCAACGTCGTAGTTTCTATATGATTAGTGAAAATGGATTAGGGTTTAGATATCGCTGCCACTGTTGCTGCAACACATTCACTTTCCTCCCTGTTGTTTTAGTTTGATATCTGTTAACCGACTTTGGACACCAAGAAAATGCATTTATTATTATTTGTAGTCTCAATTTTCTTAATTTATTGGCTCCTTCGTTTTTCATTTTAAGCACCAAAAAAAATATATATACTGATTGAAAAATACTGACAAATAGTCAGTACTAACAAACTTTACCTACCAAGGCAGTGTTAACATATAATGCGATAAAAATACTGAGTTTCACCTACATACTAGGATGTTAAAGACAAAGTGTTTGGGAGTATTTTGGAGTGTTTTGAAAATGTGTTTTGGAATATTTTAATGATATGTATTCTAGAGTGTTTTAATCATGGATTTTGGAGCGTTCAAGCATATATGTGAGAATTTAGTTTTCTATGGATTTTATGGATTTCATATATGTGTAAAAAAGAAAATAACGTGTAAGAGATGGAATGAGTGTAAGAGATGGAATGAGAAAAATATGAGAGTGTTTTGGGAAAAAATTAGAACACTCCAAAACGCAATTTGGGAGTGTTTAAAAAACTCCAAAACAACTCTCCAGAAATTCTCTAGATATTCAGACCGTTTAGAATGTTTAGGAGACCAAGATGCATCAACAACATTCTCACCTTGGTCTCCCAAAATATATTGTTCATGATGAGAATCTTTTGCTTGTAATGTGCCCCGATATTCTTCAACATGAGTACCACCTAGCGGTACAAGTGGACTCTCCTTGTTGTGGCTCATGCATCGGTGCCAATAGGGTTCATTGTATAAAGGTTTGGAAGGTTGACATGGCTCATGTTTCTCTTCCTCTTTCGCTCAAGACTACCTCTTTAGTCTATACTTGGGAGATTAGTTTGAATTGTTTGTGGTGTTTTGGAGTGATGTGTTATGAAGTGTTCATAAGAAAATTTACTTGTGAGTTTTTTAAGTGTTTTGAAGTTTTCTTAAAACACTACAGATCGTGTTTTGGAGTGTTCTAAATTTTTCCCAAAACACACTCTCTTTTTCTCATTCCATCTCTTACACGTTATTTTCTTTTCCCAAACTAGAATATATTTGATTTTTACATGTTTATAAAATCCATAAAAATCTATGGAAAACTAAATTCTCACATATATACTTGAACACTCTAAAATCCATGGTCAAAACACTCCAGAATACATATCATTAAAGCATTCTACAACACACATTTTCAAAACACTCCAAAATACTTCAAAACACTTTGCCTTCAACATTCAAGCACATATGTGAAACTTAATATTTTTATTGCATTCTATATTAACACTACCTTGGTAGGTAAAGTTTGTAAGTATGATTATTTGTCTGCATTTTTCAGCCAATATATATTCCTTTTTTGGAACTTAAGATGGAAAACGAAGAAACCAATAAATCAAGAAAATTGAGAATACAAGTAATAATAAATGCATTTTCTTGGTACCTAAAGTCAGTGAACAGACATCAAATTAAAACAATAGAAAGGAAAGGGAATGTGTTGTAGCAGCAGTAGCGGCGGCGGCAGCATCCAAACACTAATCTATTTTCACTAATCATATCTATCTATGTAAACTACGACGTTGGCCGGACGGGAAAGCCTCATCATTCTTGTCCAAGAGGAAGACGACCCTCTCCCCCCTCCCCCACTCTCTTCAATCCAACGTAATCCCCCGCCCTCTCTCTCCTCTCTCTCTAATTTTCTCTCTTCTTGTTAAGAGGGAGAAGAGGCTACGGATCCCTCTTCTCTCGTCGTTAAAGAAGAAGCAGCACCATACTTGAAGGTGTAAAACAATTAAAAAATAGTGATGCCATCGCCTCCGTTTGTGCAGCCTCCATCCGAGATACCGGTTACATTGTCAACTCCCATCTAGGCATTATTTATTTTCCATGATAGTATTTGATTTTGATTGCTAATGGAGGATTCTATGATATTGGTTTTTACATATATTTAGCTCCTTTTATAAGTTTATTATTTATTGGCAATTGTCTTCATTACTTGTGATATTTGAAACTATGTGATTGCAGGTTTCTATTTGTTTAGTGAGTTAAAAAAGAGAGGATACTGGGTTAGCTTTTATGGTTGCCTATTGACTCTTCCTGGACTTCTTTTCTATTATTTTCTACTTTCATTTCTGCGAAAATTGAAAAGAAAGAAAAAGTAAAGAAAAAAAGCGTGTGAGATAGAAAAAGGCTGCCTGATATGTATAAGGGTTTTGCACAATACAGTTGGGTAATTGACAAAGTGTGATTATGAGTTTGGCATCCATTTAAAGCCTCACAGGTCTCTTGAGAATCTCTTCTGTCTAGTACTAGGCCGACCTAAGCACCACATGAATGACTCTGACTCACATAATTTGTGAGTGGTTTAGGAGTATACCCTTTGATATTCAAGAATAGATATGTTAAATGCTCATCTTATTGAAACTTAGTTTTGGTTGGATAACTGTGTCTAGTCCTGATTGTTAATGTATACAAAATCTCACACTTAAGGTCTCTGTACTAACTACTGAAAAGACTTTTGTATGGTTTTATTCAGTATATGGATACAAAGTTTGATCACTGAAATGAGATGATAAGAATTCTGTGTTCATCCCTTTCACAGTCATTGAATAAGTGGGCCAGAAGAATAACCCTGCACACCTTTTGTAGCTTCAACCTAGTAGAGAGATACTTAGACCGACAAACTTCACCCTTCGATGGAAAACTCTATGCCTCTCATTGGATGCAACCCTGGAAACTCCTCGAAAAACACATCCAAATACTCTGATACTACTCGAATCATCCCCTAGCCCCATGGCGGTAAGAATTCCATCTCAAAGTGGTACTTAGAGTCCATCTAGCTCTAATAACTTACTCTAATAACTTAGTCCATCTAGCTCTAATAACTTACTCTAATAACTTACTACTACTGAGGAACTCAAATTGGGATGACCCGGAATTTCTATTGCACCATTCACTTAACATAATTGTATTAAGAATACATATTTAAGTTATGAAAATCGATGGGCCAAGCGGCTATTTCAGCATTTCATAATTGTCATATGAACTCAAAAATCAACCATTCCGTGTCATTAAAAATTAAGGAGATAGACATTCCATAAGATAAACATAATCAGGCTCTACGGGTCATAAGGTCAGGCCTTTTAGAACGTTTGTGAAAAATAAGTGCAGCAGAAATAAGAATATTAAGATAGAGAGTGGTAATCCCCAATTCAAACAACTGACTTTCAAACAAATAAAATGCCTCCACGCACCTCAAATCCCAACATCTAAATACAATAAATGAACAATATTTTCAAGATAATCTCAACAAATTACAAAGAGAGATGAGTACATTTCGATCTCTGACCGAATAGGAAGTAAATTGACGACGATACTGGAAACTAGGGCATGAAAAAGTCAGCTTTAGAAAGGAAACAATACCACGAACAGCGTCAAGTGGCGGTCGATGGAGGAAGAAGGTCTACGTCGTCGGGCGGCGGTCGGCCTCGTTGGAGAGAGATCGGCGTCGGGGATGGACTCAACGAGAGGAGGGGGAATCACGAGAGTGGGGTGAAGAGGGAGAGAGAGAGAGAGAGAGAGAGTGGGGGGCGCGTGTTAGGATTTAGGGTTTTTTCCCTCGGGTCCGACCCGATTACAACATCAATATTGGAACCCGACAACCCGATTTCTCTATTGGTGTACTTTTGGTTTAGCTCAGATAGTTATCAAGGGGAGCTTCCAATGGAGCACACCATTTTTCCTAGTGAACCCAGATTCCCTACTGAGCCCATATTGAATTTACCAAAGAGAGAATTCCTAGTGAGCACACTAAAAATTCCGAAAATACTCTTCACCTATATTTTACATCCTCCTCTCCCTCTTCTCTCATATTTTCTCCTTCAACCGGCTAAACCTAAAAAAAGCCTAACCCTAACTTACTCTTTCCCTTCCCACTTCCTCTCATCCTCTCTATCACTTTCTCTACCTCCTTCTCCTTCCAAATCTCCCTCTCTCCCATTCCTAGACCCGCCGCCGCTGCTGCCGCCGCTGCCGCCGCCGCCGCCGCCGAGCTTTGGACGTTGCCGCCGCTGTTTTCCCGCCGCCGCCGCCTTCCCGTCATTACTAGGTGAGTTTTCTTAATCTAGTAATATTTTTTTTAAAAATTTAGATTTTTTTTTATTTTTGGATCAAACAACTCTTCAATATTAGGATTTGGTGATTTTGTTGGGTTGGAGAGGAGGAAGAGGGGAGGAGGTAGTAAATTTGGTTGTAGCATTTTTTTGTTAATTTTTATTTTTAATATTTAAATTATAATTATTAAGAAAATTTAATATTGTAATCCTAGTTGTAAAATATGGGAAATTTAGTTATTTTTCTAATCATGAACGTTAATATTAAAATTTATTAGTTAATTTTAAAATTTAATGGTATTGTCCTAATGGTTGATTAAGTAGCAAAAGACGGTTTCAGTATCTTTAAACTTTAATATTACACTATCTTGTAGTAAAAAAAAAATAGAGAAAATATGTTACTTGTAGTAAATTTTACTTTATAACTATTTACTTACACATAGAGAAGTTACTGTTCTGATAAAAAACATCTATGAATGAAATATCTTTGTATTGCATAGATGGATCCGACAGAATCTTCTCTCGTACAACCAACTATCTCGTTAAGGAGGAAGAAAGTAGCATCTCGACCACAAACCCGTCGCCCGATACGAGAGAGAGAAATCGAAGTTGCTCTAGATTCTGAATTAAATGTAGAAACTCCTAATTTGATAAGATATGATAGTACAAGACTAGAGGAAGGGAATACTGATGCAGGAGGCTCTCAAGATGATCTTTAAGAGTCAAATTATCAAGATCCAGTTGATTTATCAGTATTGAAGAGCTTCAAGACGCACGTTGCTTTCTTCGTTTTAAAAGATGAGGTAATTATTTCCCGTAAAAAACCATAAACCATTTATTGTGTGTGTGCTTGTGTTATGACTATATTATATATACAGGAACGAGATCCACTGCATTGTATTAGTCACTGGAGAAAAATAACTGAATGGTCATTGACGACACCGCAGCCAAACACCCGATTCATGGAATTAGTACGTGGGTCTTCATTATATCCATTGGTCAAATACTCCTACCAATACATTAGCGCTGTCGAGATTAGCATATTTGTTGAGAGATGGCATCCCGAAACAAACACATTTCATATGTCGTTTGGTGAGATGACGATTACGTTGGATGATATTTCTTGCTTGCTTGACTTGCCTATAGCAGGAAAATCCGTGTGCCAATAAGAATCAGCAGCTTCACGTGAAGCTGCTGACACAATTACTCATTCCTTGGACGTCAGTTATTCTGAAGCGTGGAATGAGATTAATACGAAAGGCGGTGCATCGGTTCGACTGGATTGGTTAAGAGAATATTTTTGCGGGGCTGTTGACACCGACACCGAACATAGGATTCAGTGTACTGCAAGGGCATATTTACTGTATCTTCTTGGTAGCACGCTTTTTACGGACAAAAGCTATACGAGAGTGTCTATTGATTACTTACCATCGCTTCATGACCTCGAAGATGTTCATACGTTCGCATGGGGTGCTGGTGCTCTTGCATGGTTATATAGGCAGTTTGGGCTTGCTTCTCGAGCTAACGTTGCTCAGATTGCCGGGTATCTCACATTACTACAGTCTTGGATTTTCTCTTATTTCCCAACCTTTATGCTAGTGTCGAACCGATCATTTACCGACGGTGAACCACTTGCTTGTCGTTGGTTGAGTAGACGGGATCACAATGCCTATCAATCATATGTACAGTCTATTCGGTCCAGTCTAGATAAACTCACCGACAACCAGGTAACATGTTGCGCTATTTATATACCTATGTAGTTTGCAAGTTACAAGTTGATTACTAATATAGTTCTTTGTGCTTAACAAACTTACAGGTAGTTAGGGATGCATATAAGTGTTCGTCGCAAAAGTTGCTTCGCTTCCTCCCATTGAATTAACTTAAATTACAATGAAAGTGATCAAGATATAAAAAGAACAAACGAGAGGATTTTATATTTCAATCTCTCTCTTTTACAATATTGTGGGATCTGTGGCAATGGGATCTGTCAAGCAGTTCCTTTGGACGATCGGTACGTTGAAATTTTCTCTTTTAAAGATATCGGCCGAATATAGACGATCTTCTCTGGTTTTGATTCGTTCAAGGCTCTCTCGCGTAACTCGAACTCCTCAAGAACTCCAGAAAGAAGATGGTAGTTTTCTCTGATCTTCACGAACTCAAGACTCTGTGCGTAACTTGAATTCTCCAAGATTTCAGAAGATGATCAGCAAAGGCTTCAAGGCTCTCTCGCGTACTTGAATTGCCGAAGGATCGATAGGAGGCTTCCGATGCCGAAAAGAAGAAGAACTCTGATCTCTGGTTTTGATTAGTTCAAGGCTCTCACACGTAACTCGAACTTTACCAAAACTTCCAAAAGATCCCAAAAGAGCTCCCAAGGGTTTCACCAGGAAAGTATTTATAGCCCCAGGTTAATGCAAGAGTTTCTATCTAAATAGAACTCGTCATTATCAGGGATTCCAATCAAATATCTTAGTTTTGATGGAATTCTGATTAGACTTGATTCAGGTATTTGGATAAACCCAGAATCATAATCTCAATCAATCTGAGATTCTGGTTATCTGCTTACGCGGAGCTTTAATCGCATCAAAACGCGACGCTAAATAACCAAAACGCGGAGCTAACGCGGAGCTATCTCCGCGTTTTACTCAAACGCGAGGCTAATATAAGCCAGACTGCGGAATCAACGCGGAGCTATTAAACATCTCCGCGTTTTATTCAAACGCAGGGTTAATGTAACCAAACGCGGGGCTGTTGAATTAGCTCCGCGTTCTGTTGTGGAAAATCCTTTTAACTTAGAAATTTTCACTGCCAACAGAACCCCCTCCAAAGTTTTCAAAATGGCTTCGAATCTTAGCAGATTTTGAAATACTTTGGATCTTCAAACTGAAACGCGGAGTTAGAATACCAAGTCTATCTCGCGTTATGCTCGCTTACGCGGAGCTAATCAGCTTCACTTCGTCTTCAGTGAAATGAGTAATTATGTCATTAATTACCCTGAGTTTCCACGCCGAATACCAAGCGACGGAAATTCTGTTTAAATAGAGCTCCCGGCTCATCTTCTTCTTCATCTCATCCGAAGAATTTCAGAGAACTCGAGTGACTCAAGAATGATCTTCAACTGATCTTCGTTCAATTCTCCATAGGATGTCTCTCCAGAGGAGTTTGGCTTTTCGCAAGTTGGCCGGCATTAATGGCAGCAGCCGTGAAGGTAGACGCGATGGCGAACCAGTCTATGCAGCGTCTTCCGAAGGTAAAAACTTCATCTCTTGGTTTTCTAAGAACCATTCTGAGATATTTTGGCTTGATTTTAATCTGGACGATTGCTTTGTCTTGTCGGCGAGATCGCTGTTTTATTGTGTCGTCCCTGCGCTTGAAACGCGGGGCTTTACTAGCAGTCTTAATGAATCCGCGAAGCTATCTTTGATTAGCAGTCGCGATGAATTGCGAGGCTATTTTTGATTAGCAGTCGCTATGAATTGCGAGGCTATCCTTGATTAGCAGTCGCTATGAATTGTGAGGCTATCCTTGATTAGCAGTCGCTATGAATTGCGAGGCTATCTTTGATTAGCAGTCGCGATGAATTGCGATGCTATCTTTGATTAGCAGTCGCTATGAATTTGAAAGAGAAGGAAAGAGCAGAAAGAAATCTTGTCCCCCTTTACGCGAAGTTATCGCATCATCCTCTGCGTTTAAAGCGCGAGGCTATTTCTTCAACTGTGCGCGGAGTTAGCTTAGCTCCGCGTTTTCACTCTTTTGGAAACTCTGTTCCTTTTGCAGTAAGTCCAGTCCTTCCTGAAGAGGAATGTATGTGGATCCATCGATCTTCATCAGCAAAAGTAACTCTAAGGAAGTCAGAAGCATATGCTTTACAACATAGTTGCAAGTTTCAAGCTCTGGCTCCGAGAGATAAACTCCTGAAGGGGCTATAAATAAGGAGCTGCAGCACTTGCAGTGCAGAATTGCGCTTCAGTGCAGCACCTTCCTTTCCTCTCGTGCTTCATTTCAGATGACAGATCCTAGTTGACATTTGCAGAGGAGATCTTTTGTATGTAAACCAGAGAACTGAGCTTCAACACCCCGTAGAGAAATCTTATTGTTTTTGCATGTGAACCAGGGAACTGAGCTTCAACACCCCGTAGAGAAATCTTGAACTTTTTTGCATGTGAACCAGGGAACTGAGCTTCAACACCCCGTAGAGAAGTCTTACTGTTTGGTTATTAACAAATTGACCATGTAAAAAGCTTTTGGGAGAGCTATAACTCCCTCTTTGTAATCTTTTGCTTCATGAATAAAGATAAATTATTTTCCTCTCTATCTGTTGGCTTCAATAATTTTGCTTGCTCAACAAATAGATGGTCAATAATTTTGGTAAAATAGTCTAAGGCATTTCTGCGCGACTTAGATTGATAATACCCAAATGATTGGATAAGAATCGCTTTAACTTAGATGGAAGCGCTTAATTGCACTCGATAAAAATCTAAGTTTTTTTTTTCCATGAAAAAGCGAAGCTAAGGCACAGGCTATCCTCGCGTTTTGTATAGTTGCGCGGAGTTAATCAACTTCGTTTTTTCTTAGTAGCGCGAGGCTAATAGCGTTGCATTTTAGAGAGTAACTGACCAGTCATTTTCTCCGAAACTCGCGCCGAATTCCAAGAGGCGGTTCCTTCCATTTAAAAGAAATCTCTATTTCTTATCCTTCTCACTCTATTTGAGAATTTTCCAGAAACTTAGAGATTCAGGCGATCAGAGTTCATACGACCCAATCTTCTTCCGACCGAGTTTCTCCAAATTTTCAGTCGATTTTTCTCAGCAATGGCTCCCAAAACTCGTGCTACTTCTCGAGCGGCTCCATCTTCGGCGACTGGCGCAAGCAGTGGCGGCGGCGGCCAAGGCAACGACGCGCCAGCCCACATTTCGCCTATCGGGGGTAAGAATCTCTCCATCGAGACTCTTTAGAACATTTCTAGAGTGATTTGGCTTAAATCTAACTGATCAATCAACTCCTTTACCGGCAAGATCGCCGTACTCCTGCCGTAAGGCTTGGAGAAGAAGAAAAGTCTCTGACTGCCTTCTTACGCGAAGTTATCGCGTCATCCTCGCGTTTAAAGCGCGAGGCTATTTTAAGTAGCAGTCGCGCTGAAAACGCGAGGCTATTTCAAGTAGCAGTCGCGCTGAAAATGAGAGGCTATTTTGAGTAGCAGTCGCGCTGAAAACGCGAGGCTATTTTGAGTAGCAGTCGCACTGAAAACGCGAGCCTATTTCAAGTTCTGCGCGGTCTAATTTTTAGCTTCGCGCGGCGCTATTCTTAGCTTCGCGCATTCTAATTTTTAGCTTCGCGCGTCCATACTTAGAGAATTTTTTCTGTGTTATAGAAACTTCTCTCACTCTGCTTTCTTTTTGCAGTAGGATATTCGATGGAATCTCTTCCCCACAAGAACTACTTCGGCTTTGCTGGGGGTTCTGATCCCTCAGGCCAATTCCGTTTCACTACCATCCTGCCCTCATACAAGCCAGACCCGAAGGAACGCAAGGAGAAGCTGATCAAGTACCACCCTACTATTGCGCGAGAAATCATAACTGACGCAGCTTTTGAAGATGTGAACAGAAAGGCGATGGAGATACCCGTCTTCCTCTTTGGAGACCAGATGGACCACTCAGATAAGATCCTTTCTGAAGAGGAGCATGTTTGGTTATATAACTCAGGCGAAATGCTGATGTTTCTGCCTAGAATGGATCGTAGCTATCTTCTGGTCTATCTTCAGAGGCTAGCGATGCCTCGATAATTAAAGTGGGGACTGACTCAGGAGCAATATGGCGTCCCAACAGGCAAATTTGGTACAAAAGGGGTTTATCAAGATGGTTCCCCAAGATGCATTACTGGCTTGCTTCCAGGCCGATTTGGCAAGGAGCTTCCAGTGGGAGAAGTCCCATCTCGTGCCCGAACTTTCTTAAGTGAGTTCTTGGAGAAGGATGGTCAGTACCCGGCTAGCGACTTCAGGATGCCTGGCTGGGTTCATTCTTCTAACAATATGTGGTGGGCACGCCTTGTTCAGTACATGCTGGATTCCCACGAGCCCATTTTAAAGGATATTGGCTTGTATAAAGCCATCAGGAATGTCCAATTCGGGTTTCCCCAGAGTGCTTATCACTTTTACTGCCTCTTGGAGATGTATAACCCTGAAACCTGTACTTTCTTTACACCAGTGGGTGAGTTAGGGTTCGCTCTCCACGAGATGTTTGAGGTTTCTGGGCTCTCGATGGGCGAAGTCCCTTACGAGGAGTATATCCCCACCACCGATGAGTTGAACATGCTATTGGCGAGGGACGAGTGCATCCATGCCACATACTGGGAGATGATGTGCCATTATCATATTTGCGCTGACCTGACAGGTGCACGTAATCATGGTATTGGCCACAAGAAGTGGGCCGAATACCTTTTTGCCAACCTAAATTCTAAGGATAGCTCGGCCACTATCCATGGTCATCCACCCATCTATGGCTCAGAGATTGATCACCGTATTGCTAAGGGCCGCCATCTATTATATTATACCACTGAATCCAATGAGAATGGATACGGTCCTGGTACTTCATTTAAGAGCTATCACTATCAAGCCCAGTTTCCGATCTCCAACAGAGGTCTCATTGCTAGGTTTCTGATGCTGTGGCTCAAAAGATGCGTCGTGCCGTCATTGCCCAAGGAAGCGATTGCAGTGACCGTGGTATATCCAGCGGTTCTTCTTGCATACGGCCGACCCCTTGGACTCCTTCCCGCCATGGTATGCAATTTGCAGTATGGACTGAGGGTATTCTGTCGTGATTTCCTCCCCACTATTAAGGTCAAGGGGAAAGGAAAGGGCAAGTTGAAAGAGACTGCCCAACCGAAAACTCCAAACCCTAGGGTGGAGATGCCCTACACCTATTTGATGGTGTGGCTTGTCTTGCACTGTCCCTCTTTAATGAGTGCGTCAGAGCGTCGTTCGGGCGAAAAGTGCTTCCTTGTAGAACTGTATGAACGTTCTTCATGGAGGCAGAATTATATGTCCCAGATTCGGAAGACTCTTCGTAGCTTTCAGAATTACGAGATCTTCCGGTATTTTCCTGACTTTCCCGGCGGAGGATATGGGACGAGGCTAAAGGATGCCATGGGAGCTGATAAGTTCACTACTTTATCTGCAGGAGCGTTCTGGTGGCTTCTCAACATCCGTCCCGGACACTTGGTGTATCGTCAAGATCTCAGGTGTCAGATTGAGCCATATACTCCGAGTCGCTTTGCTCGTCAATTTGGATATTCTCAACTCTATGTGGGTAATCCAAATAAAGATCTCGCTTACGAGGGGAATTTATACGAAGGTGCTCGTGGCTGGTTCCATTTTGCAGCGGGCGGGACCGAAGCTGAATTCTCCTTGCCCCAGAAGGTGCCAGAATTAGCCATGACCCTCAGCTCCTGCAATTGGTTCAACATTGCGAATGCTGACGTGCCCGGCTTTTCTCTCAATCGCAGTTGTTGCAAAGAGATTGAAGCCCTCTATATTAGCCGCCAGGGTGCTTCTAGGGTAAGGATAAAAGGAATGGAAGAATTCCTTGGCGCTGCGGCTGAGCCTTCGGACATCAGCGAATCAGACGATGATGCCGGTGATGATGATGATGATGATGCTGGTACTGGTGGAGTTCCTCAGCCTATTGTCAGTCGTTCCCTGAGTCCAACTCTCAAACGCTGCGGCACTTTAAAGAAAAGGCCTGGTAAGAAGCAAAAATTGGGGCAGGAAACTTTGATAGTCCCCCAAGAAGTGGCTATCAAACTTGCTTCTGACTTGTTGGCTTCAGCTGTACCCTCAGCGTTGGTAAGGGAGAATGAACCTGCCAAAGCTCCAAGTGTTGCTGAGATTTCAGCTCCTTCGGCCGTAGAGCCTGTGGCAGAACCTGGGGCGCAACTAACGGGTAGCGAGACGGGTACACTGCTGGAAACGACAATGGCTCCCCCTTCAAGTCCGACAACTGGACTTGTATCGCCTGGTATGGCCTTTAGCATTTTATCTTTTGCCTGTTATTATTTTAACGTAACACTGCTTTTCTGGTCTTCTGAAATGCAGGTGATCAACTTCTTTCGCCAATGCACTCGACTACCCAAGTAGAGTCTGACGATAGAATGGACCATTCTAGCTCCGTTGGTGGTGTGGGTAGTTCTGCTGGTGAGTTTGTGGCTGACTATTCCACACCGGCTCCTGCATCTGTTTCCTCCTTAATTTCCCCAATTGACAAACTGGGGAGCGATGAGAGAACAGAAGTCATTATCGCAGCTGCTGCTAATGAGGCTACACCTTCTCCTAGCATGCCATCTCCAACACCCGTTTGCTCTTCTGAGACATTTCCCACGGTCGTTGGAGTGCCTTCTCAGTCAACGATTTTAACGTCGTCTGTTGTCGTGGCTGCTGAGATACCTGCAACTCTTCCAACTCCAAGCCTTCCAGCAGGGGAGGAGAATAATTTGAAATTCTCATTCGAAGATGCTTCTCCTACCGGAGGAACTTCAGGCGAAGTGGTTCCATCTTCTCTTCCTGTTGGTGGGGGTACCCAAGTGATCTGTACCGACGGTACTTCGTCTGGGGTCTCCAGTTCTTCCAGATCTGCACTGGCTCTACTGGTCCCTCAGATCATGAATTTAATGCAGGGACGGACTTCCTATTCTCCAATCCCAGCCACTACTGCTCCCTTGCTCACGACACCTCTTTTGGCATTGCCTACTTTGCCTACCGACACTGCAAATCCTCTTGAAAGACTTTTCGGCTTCACTGTCGAGGATTTTATGTATTTGTTAAGAAGATGTGTCGAGATGGTTCTTGCTGGCCACGAGCACGTCCACTGTTACTCCGGTATTTAGGAAATATCGAAGAATTCGGTGGGCAAGATCGAGCAGCTCTATACCGGGCCCGCCTTGCAGCTTTAGAAGAGCAGGTGACCACGCTACACACACTCCGTCAGGCGGATGTGGAGGCGATCACTGAGATAGAGCTGGCGCGGCTTCGAGCAGAATCCTTATCTCGAAGAAATATTTTAAGGCAGCAGGAGGAGAGATGGTCTCAGGAGCTGACAGAGCTCCAGGCCAGTCGGGAGTCCGTTATTGGCGACCTGCAAAGGGTAAACTTCGGAATTGAGGAAAGTCAGGCGGCCATCTCTAAAGCCCAGGAGACGATTGCGAGAGCTCGGGCCACCTTGATAGAAAATGAACTCCGATTAGGAGAATCTGTCAAGAAACGGGAGATGTTGCTTGTCCAGCAGGAGCAGATTCAGCAGGAAGAGACAGCCAGGAATCGTGCCATAGAAGATCTCGTCAGCAACAACTTTCAATAAGTGATGATGAGTTGCGTAGGCAAGCTCAGCAAACCGTGGAGGCTTCTCATCGTAGAAATTTGGACGAGACAATAAACCAATTGAGACTTCTGGGAGGCCAATAGTTTCATCTCTCTTTACACTTTTATCTTCCTTGTAATAAGAACTTTGTAAACAGGAGAGAGATAACTTTACTATGTTTCTTTGAAATTCTTTTTGTATCTTCACCTTAATAAAGATGATTCTTTTGACTCTTTTATTTGCCGGCTTCAAAACAGATTTGCTTGCCTAACAAATAACCTGCCGTCAAAACGATTTATCTCGGTATCGTTTATGCTCAGTTTCTTGAGCCGAAATAACAATTAAAGTTTAATGTGGGATTTTTAGCAAACCCCCAGCTATTAACGGATTTGATTAGTCTTTACCAACTACCGTTTGAGTTGGGCTAGCCATGTTATTCCCCTCAACATGGTGAGTTGTCGAGGACTACGTTTGGCCTTAAATGCCAAACTTTTCCTCTTCCCTTTACTTTATCGGTATTGGGCGATTCATACTTTTACCCCAGTATGATGGGTTGGCGAGGAATTTAATCTCCTCTTTCCATTGCTACAGAAGCATTGGGCAATTCATACTTTTACCCCAGTATGATGGGTTGGCGAGAAACTCGTTCTCTTCCCATTGCTACAGAAGCGTTGGGCAATTCATACTTTCACCCCAGTATGATGGGTTGGCGAGAAACTTGTTCTCTTCTCATTGCCTAGTTGGCGTTGGGCAATTCATACTTTCACCCCAGTATGATGGGTTGGCGAGAAACTTGTTCTCATCCCATTGCCTAGTTGGCGTTGGGCAATTCATACTTTTACCCCAGCATGATGGGTTGGCGAGAAACTTGTTCTCTTCCCATTGCCTAGTTGGTATTGGGCAATTCATACTTTCACCCCAGTATGATGGGTTGGCGAGAAACTTGTTCTCTTCCCATTGCCTAGTTGGCGTTGGGCAATTCATACTTTTACCCCAGTATGATGGGTTGGCGAGAAACTCGTTCTCTTCCCATTGCCTAGTTGGCTTTGGGCAAATCATATCTTTTAGGTTAGAGGCGCTTAATTACACATGCCTAAAAGAAGATTGGAGGCTGTTCAAACTTGAGAACTAAGCACACCAGGTTTGGGTCAGAGGCGCCAAACTGCGCATGCCCAAGAAAAAGACTGATGGTGGTTCAAACTTGAGAACCAAACTGGAGGCGGTTCAAGGCTCTCTCGCGTAACTTGAACTGGGTACTCCAAACACACCAGGTTTAGGTCAGAGGCGCACAATGCGCATGCCTGATAAAAGACTGATGGTGGTTCAAACTTGAGAACCAAACTCACCAGGTTTAGGTCAGAGGCGCACAATGCGCATGCCTAAGAAAAGACTGATGGTGGTTCAAACTTGAGAACCAAACTCACCAGGTTTAGGTCAGAGGCGCACAATGCGCATGTCTAAGAAAAGACTGATGGTGGTTCAAACTTGAGAACCAAACTCACCAGGTTTAGGTCAGAGGCGCACAATGCGCATGCCTAAGAAAAGACTGATGGTGGTTCAAACTTGAGAACCAAACTCACCAGGTTTAGGTCAGAGGCGCACAATGCGCATGCCTAGAAAAGGACTGATGGTGGTTCAAACTTGAGAACCAAACGCACCAGGTTTAGTGGGTTAAAATCACCAGAATAGAGAAATCCAAGTGCTCATCTGCGTAACTTGGATAAATTGGAGGCTTATACTCCCAGAGATATTAAGCATAGTATTTCTTCAGAAATTTGCCATTGATCGGCATCATCATCCTATCGCCGTCTTGATTCATTAAGCGATAAGCTCCACTGGAGTAGACTGTCTCCACAATGAACGGTCCTTCCCACTTGGGTTCAAACTTACCCTTAGTCTTGTGGGTTAGCACCATTGGCCTTTTAACAGCCAGAACCAAGTCTCCTTGTTTAAAGGTCCTCGGTTTAACGTTCTTATTGAACGTTTGAGATATTCGGGCTTGATACAACTCAATTTGTTGTTGAGCCCTGAGACGTTTTTCATCTAACGCCTCTAGTTCTTGCAACTTTTGCTGATGGCGCTCTTCTGTCGTCATCTTTGTGACTAAAGCCACTCTTAATGATGGTATCTGGATTTCAAGAGGCAGAACAGCCTCACTTCCATAAACCAAAGAGAACGGGGTAGCTTTGGTCGGGGTGCGAACGGTGGTGCGATAAGCCCACAAACATTCTCCCAACTTTTCATCCCAATCTCGTTTATTGGAGGAGACGAACTTCCGAAGGAGTTTGATGATCGTCTTGTTGAAAGCTTCGGCCAACCCATTAGCCGCAGGGTTATATGGTGTAGAAGCAATATCTTTGATTCTGAATTTATTGCAGAATCTGGAGAATCCCTGACTAATGAATTGCGGACCATTATCATGAATGATCCGTCGAGGGACGCCAAATCGGTAAATGACATGATGCTTGACGAACTTGATCACATCTGTCGTCTTCACCTCTTTCATGGGCACGGCTTCGGCCCATTTTGAAAAATAATCGGTTATTGCAAGAATAAACCGATGTCCTCTGGATGACGGGGGAGTTATTGGCCCTACAATGTCCATTCCCCAGGCTTCAAATGGCCAGCTTGCGACGGTATTGTGCAAGTATTCTTGGGGTTGATGAATAAAATTGGCATGTATTTGGCATGCATGATATAGTTTAGCGTATGCCATTGCTTCCGTAACCATGCTTGGCCAGTAGTACCCTAGCCTTCTTATACGGTCTCCAAGTTTAGGACCGGGCTAATGAGCTCCACATACTCCATCGTGTGTTTCTCTCAGCACTTGTTCTGCTTCTGCTTTCGATATATAGCGTAGCAATAGACCACCTCTTGACTTTCTATACAAAGTCTGAAGTTTATGGTCATAATAAATTCTTTGGGCCTTCCTCTTTATTGAGGTGGCTTCCTTAGGATCTTCTGGTAATATCCCATGCAAAGCATAATCCACAAACGGAAATCGCCAATCACGGGGCTCTAAGTTTAAGCCAATTGGCATACCTCTTCGGTTTGAGATACCACATCTGGGAGGAGGAGTTCTCTGCTACCAATGGTGATGCTTTTAGCTTCACCTGGCGGGATTGCCAGCGTTGCGGCTAATGCGGCAAGAGCATCTGCATAAATGTTCTCGTTTCGAGATACATGATATATGTAGAATTGTTCAAAATATCCTGCTAGCTCAATAGCTAGCTGATGATAGGGGATGAGGGCTTCATGTCTGACTTCATACTCACCTGTCATCTGATTGACAATGAGCTTAGAATCTCCATATGCCTCTAGATGGTTCACCCCCAGTTGCAGAGCTATTTTTAAGCCGATAATGAGCGCGTTGTACTCCGCTACATTATTAGTACACGGTTCTGTTAATGAGTAACCGTTAGGCAATATATGTTTATGTGGGGATATTAGCACAACCCCTACTCCAGCAGCAGATCGTCTCGCGGCACCATCAAAGAACATTTGCCAAGGTTGTTCCCCGGTAACTGTGTTGACTTCTGATATCTGCTTTAATTTGGACCAAATTGGATGGTCTGCAAGGAAATCAGCGATTGCCTGTCCCTTCATGGCCTTTTGAGGGACAAAATGTATGTCATAGGGCGACAGTAAGAGCGCCCATTTTGCCAATCGGCCATTCAAGGATCCTGGTTTTGTCATCAGAATCTTCAGGGGATTAACCCGTGATATGACATGAATTGTTTGCCCCGAAAGGTAGTGTCGCATTTTCTGAACAGCAAACACTAGGGCTAGACATTCTTTTTCAATCGGGGTATACCGCTGTTCTGCCCCAATCATTGTTCTACTTAAATAGTAGAGGGCATGTTCATGGCCGTGCTCATTATATTGAGCAAGTAATGCTCCTAAAGCATTATCCATGGCCCTTACATATATAAGGAAGGGCTGCCCAGGGGCTGGTGCCATTAGTACAGGAGGTTTAGTAAGGTACTCCTTGAGGTCATCAAATGCCTGCTGACATGCCTCATCCCATATGAAAGACACTCCCTTTTTCATAAGTTTGGAGAATGGTTGGCATCGTCCAGATAAGTTGGATATGAAGCACCGAATATAAGCGAGCTTTCCTTGTAATTCCCTTAATTCCTTAAGATTGCGGGGAGGCGGCATTTTGCTAATCGCTTTTACCTTTTCAGGGTCGAGGAAAATTCCTTTTGAAGTTATTACGAACCCTAGAAACTTCCCGCTGGATACCCCCATGAACGACTTGGTAGGATTCATCTTCAAGTGATGTTTCCGCATAAGATCGAAGACCATTCTTAAATCGTGAAGATGATCTTCTTTGTCTTTGCTTTTAACTGCTAAGTCATCCACATAGCACTCCACTGTTATGCGTAGGTGTTATTTAAATATGTCGCTCATTGCGCGTTGGTAAGTGGCACCTGCATTCTTTAATCCGAATGGCATCACCGTATAACAGTATACCCCCTGTGGCGTTCTGAAAGCTGTATGCTTTTCATCATCTGGGTGCATCTTGATTTGGTTATAACCTGAGAAGCCATCCATAAAGGACATCCTTTCATAACCGCAAGTATTATCGATCATCACGTCGGTGATGGGGAGTGGAAATTCATCCTTGGGACATGCAGCGTTCAGATCTCGAAAGTCAATGCATATCCGGATTTTGCCATTCTTTTTGCGAACTGGCACTATGTTTGCCACCCAGTCTGGGTGTTGTTCTTCACGGATGAACCCGGATTGTATAAGCATGTTGACCTCAGCAACTATTGCCTCCATCAATTCTGGTCGAAAACGCCTCTGTTGCTGTTTAACAGGTTTGACATCTTCTTTTATATTTAACCGGTGTGTGGCAATTTGAGGGTCAAGCCCAGGCATATCTTCATAACTCCATGCGAACACATCTATATACTCTTTGATAAGAGATATAAGTTCCTCCTTTTCTAAAGAAGTTAGTGTGTCGCTTATGAAAATGGGTTTCGGATTTTCATCTGTTCCCATGTTAACCTGTATTAATTTGTCTTCTGTGGGCGGATCACGCTGTTCAAAGCGGACATCCCAGAGAGTGTCCATATGCCTGGCCCAAGCATCATCTTGAACGTCAATTGGTTCCTCGTCGCTTTCTGGCGCGGCTGAAACCATATTGATTGTCAAAGATTGAAACCAAGCACCGGTGCTTATATCTGAATCATGATCTGGTGAAGATGTTTCTTCTTTATCTGAAGAACTCTCTTCAACCTTGGATGGCGATGAGGGTGGAGTAGACACATAGCCCAACCCCCTGCGGGTCTTCTGATAATAATCAGGACTCTTTCCTCTCGGTCTGAACGAGGGTATGAGATTCCGCCGCCCTTTTCCAAAGTTTAATCCCGGCTTCTGGGTAAAATTATATCCCATTTTCTCCATCATCTGTCGAGACCTTTGCTCATATAAGTGAAATTGAGGTGATGTTTGTTCATCACTTTCACTACTTTGTCTCTGTCGAGGCGACGTGGCCACTTTGCCGAACATGATCGGCCTTTGGGACTTCTGTCGGGGAGGCACTTCAAAGAAGTGCCCTTGATCCTCGGTTATTTTTAATTGAGAGAGGAGGGAAGACCTGAGGGGCAAATGGTATGCTGCCAGAACCTCAAGTTCGGTCAGGCCATCCGCTTCGGTGGAGGTACAAGAGGGCTCAGACTCAGTAGCTACAGCATGCTCGTAGACTAACTTTACATTTTCATTAATAACCCATTCACTTTCTATTAAATCCACTATATTATCAAGACCTAAGTTAAGATCTAGGTGAGGGTTGATTTCGTAATCACCCCCATCATCTTCTCCAAGGAGCTCGTACTCAGTGTCGGCTTCATTGCCACTGTCGTCGGGCTTTGGAGACTTGCTAAGACCGTCATTGGAGGCTTCATGTGCTGGCTTGTAGAGTGCAGCATCTGTGAAGTAATTTTCCAACCCTTTGAATGGCTGCTTGTCAACAATTAGTGTCCGGACCTCTCCTTCCTCATCGCAATATTTCATGCACTGGTGAAGAGTTGACGGAACTATCATATGAGAGTGAATCCAAGGTCGCCCCAATAAAATATTGTAGGAGGTATCAGTATCAATTACATAGCATGTAACCTCCGTTTTCAAGTCTCCAATTTGACATCGCAATCGGATCTTACCAAGAGGATGGCTATTATTAGCGTTGAATCCATAGATGGTAGTGTGTGTAGGTGTCAAGCGATGAAGGGAAATCCCTAATAGCTGCATCAATCTACTGGGCACGACGCTGAGTGCAGAACCTGGATCGATCTGAATTCGGTCCACTTTTGTGGACCCGACATATCCAGTGAAATATAAAGGCCTATTATGCTTTATATTCCTCACCTGCATGTCTTCTGGAGAGAAGATAATTTGTGGGACCTGCCTCCTCACTTGATGACAGTGGGGGCAAGAGTCCCGCTCTTCGATGGCCGGCTCGACAATCTGAGCAGGAACGACTCAGAGTCTGCCAAGGCCTCTCTTAGAGCTTCACGTGTTGATTTTGATAATCTCAACAATTCGTAAAGCGTTACTCGCGCTGGGATGTTAGCCAACTGCGCAATTATGTCAAATTCGAAGGGAGTTTCTTTGGCTCCTTCATCTCTGGTAGAATTCTTCTGGAAACGAAGTCCTTTCTGCTTCGCAGGCTTTGCGAGTTCTGCATAGATATCTTTTGGATCCACTCTAGTGTAGTCCTTAAGATATATCTTTCCAGATCGAGTACTGGAAGGGCCTGCCCCATTTTGATGGGTGGCCATAGTTTCAGGTTCTTTTTCAGAATCTGTGAAGACCCCCGAAACTATATATTCTCCCTTTATATCCGCAGAAATGACATTGACAGCCCGTTTCTTCTCTGGACCTCTTGAAGTAGTCCATTGTTCATCTTCCAGCAAATCAGGGTGAACCCACATAATTTCCCCTCTTTGGGTTGTTATGGGGACAAGTCCTTCTTGGGCTTTGTTGTAAGGATCAAGATTCTTTGTAACTGCCTTACCCTTTGGGATTGGGGTCACTCCTGCGGGGAACTCGTGGGTTCCAACCACTATGGTTGCCATATTGGCAGTGACTTTCTTCTGCTCTTCCTTAAGCGTCAAAACTCTAGCCTCTATTAGTGCTTGGATTCTGTTCTTAAGGGGAAAACAATCCCTGGTAGGGTGCCCAACATTCCGGTGATAAAGACAGTAATTTGGGTCTTTAGTCTTACCCGCATCTTCCGGCTTCTTATTCTCCGGAAGTTTTAGCATTCCCTTCTTTTGGAGCAGGTGAAAGAGGACTGGTGTCTGTTCAGCTTTGAAAGTGTAATTCCTTTCTTGCTGTGGTCTAATTTGCCTTGATCCTCGCTGACCTTGAGATTTCGGTTCTGGCGGAGGACTGGTTTTCTGAGGAGCAGTTTCTGATGACATTACTGCTTTCCCTTTATTCTTGTTGCTGTTGTTTTGGGTATATGATTTACTACCCCCAGCACTTCTTGGCCCGCGGGACTGTTCAACTCGGCGAATCAGGTCTTCAGCTTGCTCTCCTTGTTTGAGCAGGTCCCTCCACGTCTTAGACTCTACGGCCCCCATTTTGAGGAGCACATTGGTCTTAAGCTTGTGTCGACATGTCTCGACTAGAGTTTCCTGGATCATTCCGTGTTTACAATGTACGGACTTCTCCCGGAACCTTTCTATGAAATCTTTAACCGCTTCCTGTTCCCCCTGCCTAGTTGCAAGGAGGGAATGAACCGTTATCTCGGTGTCATCTTCGAAGAAACGTGAGAGAAATAATTTCTCAACATCTAACCAGGTATTAATAGTACCTGGGGGCAGCTGCATGAACCAAGTAAAGGCAGGCCCTCGCAAAGTACTTGCAAATATTTTGGTCATGATGGGATCATTACCCATTAAGTGTCCTGCTTGGGACAAGAAATAATAGATGTGCTGACTGGGCGATCCCTTCCCGTCATAGGGCTCCAACTTGAGCGGCTTATACTTCGGTGGGTAAGGTATCATGTCCCATTCAGGAGGATACGGTCTTGAGACTCCTGACTCCTTCAACTCTTTTTTACGCATCAAGACTTCGAGTTGATTCTGTAACTTTTCAAGCTTTTCTTCATGCGGATCATGGAAAGAAAATCTATCTTCTTCCTCATGCATCGAGTGGGCTTTCTCCTCCTATTCTTCTTCATTTGGAGTCTTCTTGCCCTGTTTAGCATTATCTTCAACAACTTTTAAAAGTAGCATCTTAGGGTCTTCAATCGTTTTCTGTTGCTCTCGAATCATTCTTTCTTGAGCCTCAAATCTCTGATTGATATCACCAGATTTATCTGCCATGTGCGATGCTGACTTCTGCAGTCGAGATGATGTAGAGGATGGAGGCGAGGCTATAGCGGAATTATCGCTGTCCTCGTCGTAAGAACCCCCTGCGAGCTTTTTATAATTTCGGGGCGGAACGGCTCCTGATCTCAGTCGAGTAATACGATGAAGTTCATCATCGCTCGATTCTGAATCATCATCCGTCTCTGCAATTTTCTTCCCTTTTCCTACCATGTTGGAAGTTACAGCTCTCCCTTGTTTCAGGGGAGTGGTTCTTGTCTTCTTAGCAGGATTCTGGTTTGACTCATTTAATCGGTCAAACACAGATATCCTGTTCTTGCTGCAGCCACAGTTATTCATCACGGCTTATACTGTTGTCATGAGTTGCTGGCAATGGCAACTATGTTCAACTTGAAGTTGGTCTATGCCTCTCTTCTTAGAAAGATGCTCACTGAGGTCAGTGCCTCTAGACATGAAATCAAGAGGTCCATTCAACTCTTGAGAGTGTTTAGGAATCCACTGAAGCTTCTTTGATTGATCAACCCTGGCTCTGGGGTCGGACTGATCCTTGCGTGGCTTAGGAATAGCCTCGCGTTTCACATTGCGGACCTGAAGAATAGCTCCGCGCTTATCCACACTAGCCTCGCGTTTCTCGCTGGCTTGGTGTGTCCTTGGAAGTTTAGCTTCTGGAATAATAGCCCCGCGTGAAGGGAAGTTCTTGCACGCTGGCTTATCTTTGCGATTAACACAGATTATAGCTTCGCACTTAGCGCGGTTTTTACGACTGACAACTATCTGCCAATCATCTTCCCGTTCCTTGCGGGTGTCAGAAGTCTTGCGTTTATTGCAAGTATCACTGGCTTCGCGTCTCTCGCTAGGCACAGTAATAGCCTCGCGTGGAGAATCACACGCTGGCTTTGAATAATTTTTATACTCGCATAACTCGCGAGTGTTGGGTATTCTGCGACTAGCGCAACCCTTACTGGCTTCGCGTCTCTCGCTAGGCACAGTAATAGCCTCGCGTGGAGAATCACACGCTGGCTTTGAATAATTTTTATACTCGCGTAACTCGCGAGTGTCAAGAATTTTGCGTAACTCGCCAGTATTACCAGCCTCGCGTGGAAAATCACACGCTGGCTTTTCCTTGCTTTTAAGGCAAGTTGTATCTTCGCATTTAACGCGGTAGAGATTGGTCTCGCGGGTAGCGCGAGCCAATTTGCGAGGGACCATAGCCTCGCGTCCTCTAGAGTTAGCTCCGCGTCCAAGGCGGGCTTTGAGGGCTCTACGCCTCGCTCTCCGGTTCCTATTCCGGAGTTGGGTCCTGGTCAGTCCAGTTCCCATGTCTTCTTCGGCAATCGGAAGCTCTTCCTCAGTTAGGATTTCTTGTGTGGACTCCGGCGTTATAACCGTAATCTCCAAGGATCCCCGTCTCTCGGTGGATACCTTTCTACCCGTCACTCGGGCATTGGAGTACATACGGCGATAGTGCCGTGTCTCATCCAAGTCACCTGATCCGGAGGAGAGGAACTCCTCGTACTTCTGCTGGTCGATTTCAACGATCAGCGTGTCTACTTCGGATCCGATCAAGTCAACGTCCGATTGCGCCACAATCTCTTCATCAGTGAAAGAGATGGCTCCCACTGTGGTCGCCAGTTTGTTCGTCGCAAAAGTTGCTTCGCTTCCTCCCATTGAATTAACTTAAATTACAATGAAAGTGAACAAGATATAAAAAGAACAAACGAGAGGATTTTATATTTCAATCTCTCTCTTTTACAATATTGTGGGATCTATGGCGATGGGATCTGTCAAGCAGTTCCTTTGGACGATCGGTACGTTGAAATCTTCTCTTTTAAAAATAGCGGCCGAATATAGAGATCTTCTCTGGTTTTGATTCGTTCAAGGCTCTCTCGCGTAACTCGAACTCCTCAAGAACTCCAGAAAGAAGATGGTAATTTTCTCTTATCTTCACGAACTCAAGACTCTGTGCGTAACTTGAATTCTCCAAGATTTCAGAAGATGATCAGCAAAGGCTTCAAGGCTCTCTCACGTACTTGAATTGCCGAAGGATCGATAGGAGGCTTCCGATGCCGAAAAGAAGAAGAACTCTGATCTCTGGTTTTGATTAGTTCAAGGCTCTCACGCGTAACTCGAACTTTACCAAAACTTTCAAAAGATCCCAAAAGAGCTTCCAAGGGTTTCACCAGGAAAGTATTTATAGCCCCAGGTTAATGCAAGAGTTTCTATCTAAATAGAACTCGTCATTATCAGGGATTCCAATCAAATATCTTAGTTTTGATGGAATTCTGATTAGACTTGATTCGGGTATTTGGATAAACCCAGAATCATAATCTCAATCAATCTGAGATTCTGGTTATCTGCTTACGTGGAGTTTTAATCGCATCAAAACGCGACGCTAAATAACCAAAACGCGGAGCTATTGATCATCTCCGCGTTTTACTCAAACGCGAGGCTAATATAAGCCAGACTGCGGAATCAACGCGGAGCTATTAAACATCTCCGCGTTTTATTCAAACGCAGGGTTAATGTAACCAAACGCGGGGCTGTTGAATTAGCTCCGCGTTCTGCTGTGGAAAATCCTTTTAACTTAGAAATTTTCACTGCCAACAATAAGAATTATAGAGAAATCTATACTTTCAGGAAAATTAGCTTTTATATGGGTACGTTGAAGACGTGCAGCGTGATTGAGTCTTACCATCTGGTTCGTGTACTAAGGCAATTTGGTCGCAAACAGTACGTTCCGCCTCCACCATTCTCACCGTTACGTGAAGCGCGGGGTGTAACAGCCAATAGCTACGTGGTAAAATACACTCACATTGAGGAGATGTGAACAAATTGGCTAGATCACTTCTTGCATCAAGAGCACTGTGGGTCCATTGCTGATTACCCATCCGATTGCACGTCAGATTATATTCCGTGGCTATCTAAAGTTTCACAGCGCTTTCTTGGAGTAGCACCAAATGAACACCAAGTAGAGGAAGGAAGTCAGTCAACCCGCCTGGATGTTGTTGATGAGGTAATCTCCATATATGCTCTTTATTTTATGTCCCATATAGTAACAAGTTTAACCGGTGCTTTCATGCTTCCTGAATTAATTCTACAGAGATATACATATGCAGTGGCTATAATAGATGCATTACTTACGCAAGGGGAGAAGGCATTCAAGAAGCGGCATGGGATGTTATTTAGTGCACTTGCGAAGATTAAAACCGTGATAACTGGTTGCACTTAGCCAGAAAAACCACCAGAAGAACAAGTAGAGGAACAAGCCACTCCTGATGCACCTGATACAACAGTAATGACTCGAACCAGAAGCAGACGTCACCCCCGATGAAGATACGAAGACAGTTATTAGGTTATATTCTAGGTGGATTGATATGGATGTTGTAAGAAACTTGAAGCAGCAAGTGACAATGTTTTCTTTTAAACAATTTGCTAATATGATGAATAATTGCTCTTTGTTTGTGTTGAATCCTAATATTTGATCTTTGTTTGTAAAATATTTGCTCTTTGTCTGTATGGGAGCTTATTTGGTTTATCTGTATGTGTTGCAACCAAGTGACTGTTATATTTTTTTGGTTGAAGTGCTTATTTTGGTGGAAGTGACTAAACATATTTTTTGTATCAGTATATCAGCAGTTGTATCTTTATATCAGTGTTGTCTTCACTATATCAGTGTATCATTGTTGTCAAGGACCTTATCTTCTCTGTTTTCTTTCTTCACTATATTTTTGTTGTATTCATGTGTGTTAAATTGCTCGTGAGTGTGTATCAGGTGTCCAGATTGACAGTCCGGACAAAGAGTCCCTGTCCAGACTGCCAGTCCGGACAGAAAACTCCTGTCCGGACTGACAGTCCGGACATGAAAAGGCTGTCCGGACTGCCAGTCCGAACAACAGATATTTGTCCGGACTGGCGGTTCGGACAGATTTTCTCTGTCCGGACTGCTAGTCCGGACATATATGATCTGTCTGGACTGACAGTCCGGACAGGTAGTTCCTGTCCGGACTGGCAGTCCGGACAGGGATAGCAGATCTACGTCCGGACTGGCAGTCTGGCCAGGAGCTGCTGGTCCGGACTGTCAGTCCTGACAGAGAGATTCCTGTTAACATGGATCGATTGAAATGGGATCACAGTATTAGATTTCACTAGACTAAACTTGAGACTATTAACACGGATCGATTGAACTTCGGTTTACCGGATAATATTTATACAAAATTATATTATCCGGATTACATTAGTCTAAACATTAGACTACTTACAAACATTAGACTAGCTACGATATTACACAATATCGTAGCCAACTTATATACAACAACATAACACCAAAATGAAACTTATACGCACGGCGCAAAAGAAATGATTACAACTCAATAACATCTTGTGTAGCAACCGAAGATGGAACAATCTCCTTGAACTGTGCAATCCGATGTAAGTACGGTTCCTCCCATCCTTGAGCAATGGGATCATGATATCGGTGCAAATTTAAAGCAATTTGAGGGATGGGATGAAGTTCAGTTAGTGTGACCTATTAGTAAAAACAAAGTATATAAATAGGCTTAAGTGTTGATTCAAATCAATCTGCTGCAGGATGATTATGCACACCGGACAAAACTGTTGGGTTATATTCGGGCTCCCCCGTTGATATCTGTTGACCCTTTAATCGAAAGGGACATCCACATTTTTTTACTGTCCCTGTGGCCCTCGTCATTCTTTAATTTCTTGAATCTTGGTTGTCCACCTCGTTCACATCCAAACCATATTCTCCCCTTCTTAAATTAACCTCCAGTATCAGATTTTGAAACCATGATGACAAATCTTGATTTCTTTCCAATATCGCGCACCCACTGGCAAAGTTCGTCTCGATTTGTAAAAAACTATAGTCAAAATAGAGAAGATATATTTTTTAGTGGAAATATTATGATTTCAATATGAAGAAGTTTTCTAAATAATATCATACCTGATTTGTTGTGAAGTCCAAACCATAATCGACAACTAATTCTTTCTCGACTCGCAGACTCTGCATCGAAACATTACCCTATGTTCCAATAATTTAACAATATTAATATTTATTAATTGATAAGACTCTTGCGGGGAAAAAAACCATACTGATAACACTCTGTCCGGACTTCCAGTCCGGACAAAAAGAATTTGTCCGGACTGAAAGTCCGGACAATGACGTCCTCCCCCGGGTTCTCACACCGTATCCAACTGGAAACTCAATCCAAAAACCCTAATTTCATTCTACTCAATATATATCAAAATCCAAAGTTATATTTGGAATAATTTTATATAAAGAAGATAGAATCAAACCTGAAGAGTGTTTTGATCGTCGAATGGAACCAACGACATCGTTGTATTCTCCATTTACGTCTCGTACGACACAACTCAAAAATTTCTCTTTTGTTTGGATTTCTAATGAAAAAAAATACAAAACGAAGAAAAAAAATCGGCTTTAAACTACCAAATTAATAAAAAAATATGAAGAGATGGAGAAATTAAATGGATTTTTACCTTAAAAAAAAAATAAACTAACCTGTGGCGCGCGGGAGTGCTGGAGGAAGCGGGAGGAGGAAGAAGGGCAAAATGGGACATTTTTTTAAGGGAAAACTTGATATATATGGGAAGTTATTAAGTGGGCTAACTAGGAAAAAAGGTGTGCCCCTTTAGAAGTTCCCTTATTAAGGGGCTCATTAGGAATAGGAAAATTAAGTGGGCTCACTAGAAAAAAAATGTGTGCTGATTTAGAAACTCCCTCAAGGAGGCAATGGATGGAACACCATGGATAGTGTTGAAACACTCTTCCACTGCACCAAAACTCAGAAATTATGGTGAGAGTTGAGCGAAATTATTTTATATTTTAACATGCCCCCGCAAGTTGAAGGTCCATTTTTTGGTAGAAATCTGGGTTTTATGCAGCGGTATAATTTTTTTAAAAACCCACAATTAAATGCACGCCCGGCAGGAATTGAACCTGGGTTGCTCTGATATCAAGTTGTAAGTGGGTTTACAAGATTAAGACTCGGACAGATGGCTCAGTTGACTGATACAAAGCTCATCTTGTTGCGTTGGGTTGCTCTCAAGAGTATGGTATTGACTATTATGAGACTTTTGCTCATGTTGCTCCTCTGTTAGATTTTTGATTGTTGTTGCTGTTGTTCGACGTTGGTCATTATTTCATATGGATGTTACAAATGCATTTCTGAATGGAGATCTTACTGAGGAAGTTTATATGAAGCCTCCTTCTGGTTATGAGCATCCTCCTCATAAGGTTTGCCACATTCGGCGTGCGATCTATGGTCTGAAGCAGGCTCCTCATGCTTGGCCAGTGCTTATGGCACTGCCTTATTCATCTGTAAGACTGTCTCTGGCACTATCCTTCTACTTCTCTATGTTGATGACATGATCATCACTGGTGATGATACTGCTGGCATTCGTGCGTTTCAGGTTTTTCTGGGTCATCATTTTGAAATGAAAGATCTTGGCACCCTCAGTTACTTTCTTGGTCTTGAGGTAACATCTTCTTCAGATGGTTATTCTCTTTCTCAGGCCAAGTATGCTTCAGATCTTATATCCAGGACTGGTCTAACCAACAGCAAGACTGCCAGTACCCCTTTAGAATATAATGCTCGGCTCAACCTTACTTATGGTGTGCCTTTGTCTGATCCTACTCTCTATCGACAGTTGATTGGTAGTCTTATTTATCTCATAGTTACTCGTCCTGATATTTCTTATGTTGTTTACCTGGTCAGTCAGTTTTTGCATGAGTCTCACTCACCTCACTATGCTGCTGTTCTTCGAATCCTCTGCTATATCAAGGGCACTCTTTTCCATGGTTTACACTATTCATCTCAGTCATCTCTTGAGTTACGAGGTTATTCTGATGCTGATTGGGCTAGTGATCCTACAGATCGTCGTTCTACCACTGGTATTTGTTTCTTATTTTGTTCGTGTCTTATTTCTTGGCAAAGTAAGAAACAAACAGCTGTCGCTCGATCTACCACTGAGGCTGAGTATTGCGTCCTTGCTGATGCTACTGCTGAGCTTCTATAGATGCGTCGTCTTTTGGCTGACTTGGATGCCCCTCAGCTGTCTCATTCTCTTCTCTACTGTGACAACCAGAGTGCTATTCAGATTGCGCACAATGATGTTTTTCATAGCACACAAAGCATATTGAGATTGACTGCCACTTCATCAGGCATCATCTCAGTAATAGCACCCTTCGCTTGTGTTCCGTTTCCTCTACTGATTAGCTTGCTGATATTTTCACTAAGTCACACTCACCTGGTCGTCTTAGTGAACTTGTTAGCAAACTCCAGCTGGCTTCTACAGCGCCACCATGAGTTTGAATGGGATGTTGAGATATAATTGAGATATGATCATAATGCTAAAATATTTTGAGATACTTTCTTATTAGATATTGAGATATTTTCCTAAATTAGGATAGTTGACAAATCTTTGATTAGACTAATGTAGGATAGTTGACAAATCTTTGATTTGACTAATTGAAAATTTTATATAATTAGTATCAATTACAGATCCTGTAATTATTCTTTTTATTGCCTCATTCACCTATAAAAGAATGGCTCATTGTACAGTTCACTGACAAGAAAATATACAGAAAGTTTTTCATTCCGCTTTCACTCTATTTTCTTCTACAGATGGTATTGCTTCTTCGATGCTAGTGGGATATCTTAGAAAGCGTATTTAAGATGACGTATGCATTGTTCATTCAACCCCTTCCCTCGACAACCTGCAATTTTTGTGGTTGCCTCTAAGCTCACTGTCTCTATTTCCATAATTATATTTATAATGTGTTTATATTTTATGGTTGTGTTGATAAAATGGTTCAATATCAATATCCTAAACAAAAATGTTGCAGATTCATAAGTGTTCATTAGAGAGTATGAAATTCAACTTGATTAATTGTCACTTCAATTATTACTTACAGTGAAACTCATATCATTTCTAGTTAATAAAATATGAGATCTATCGTCATCGTTTTTGCTTTTAAAAAACAATGAAATTGATGCCCATCGACAAGTTGGATCCCGCAAAATTTTTAGCTTCATCATTCCTAGGGGCACAAATAGCATAAAGGTATAAATCTGTGAATGAGTGTAGAATATTTTGTAGGAATAGTCAATGATTTCTCATCCCATCCATCTTTTTGGGTGGAGTGGCTTCCTACATTATGATTTTTAAAGACCATTTTGCTCTATGATAATAGACAGACAAAATTTTAAATATATTTTATGCTTGGAAACAT